>VKON01003295.1:0-12947 GCA_009741485.1 Malurus cyaneus samueli | reverse complement strand
ATCTTTTCCAGTGTTTTCCGTCTGTGTGTTTTCTGTGTGTTTTCCGTGTGTTTTCCAGGTGTTTTCCAGGTGTTTTGCCTGATCCAGTTCCCACTTTTAACTCCCGGCATTCCTCCGGGATGGGGATCACTCCAGGCCCCATTCCAGGTCATCCTCGGTGACCAAAGGGTGACACTCCAGGGGTGGTGGTGGCCTCTCCAGGACATCCTTTTCCATGTGTTTTCCACAGTTCCAGGTGTTTTCCAGGTGTTTTGCCTGATCCAAAGCCCACCTTTAACTCCCAGCATTCCACAGGAATGATTCCAGGTCCCATTCCAGATCCCATTCCAGGCCCTACTCCAGGGCCCATTCCAGGCCCTCCTTGGTGACCAAAGGGTGACACTCCAGGGGTGGTGGTGACCTCTCCAGGACATCTTTTTCCAGGTGTTTTCCACAGTTCCAGGTGTTTTCCATAATTTTGCCTGATCCAGCATCCACCTTTAATTCCCAGCATTCCACAGGAGCAGGGAGGATTCCAGATCCGATTCCAGGCCCCATTCCAGGTCCCATTCCAGGCCCCATTCCAGATCCATTCCAGGCCCCATTCCAGGCCCCATTCCAGGCCCCATTCCAGGTCCCATTCCAGGCCCCATTCCAGGTTCTCCACTCATCCTCAGTGACCAAAGGGTGACACTCCAGGGATGTTGGGAAGGGACTCAAAGCTCTTGGGAATTCCACCCCATTTCATGGCACACTTCCCACAAATCCGGGATTCTCCAGCTTTTCCTCAGACACTTCCGACCCTGAGAAATCCCCTTTTCCTCGTCCCCGTTTTCCCCATTTTCCACGTTTTCCACGTTTTCCATCCGGCTCCGGTGTAATCCCTCTCCCTAATCCCCGAGTCCGGATAACGGGGAACGAAACAAATCCGGAATTGGCTCCTGCTCCCGATTTTTCTCCTTCCCAGCTGGGCCCCGGCTCTTAATTCTCAAATTAATTTGGAGTCTCTTTAATCCCGACCCTTTAATCCCGAAGGCAATTCCCGCTGGGATTTCTCTTCCGGATAAAGCCGAGCTCGGATTCTTTCCCTCCAGGTGAATTTTTTTTCCCAGCCTTCTCCTGTGTTTTCCGTTCCCAGATTTTGGGACTGACGGGAATTTTGGGAATTTTTGGCACATTTTGGCCTTGGAGAAGTCTCTGCTCTGCCTTTAAGGGATTTCTGATTCCAAGGGAAATCTGGGAATGGTGGGAAACCCTTCCCAAGGGAGTTTTTTTGTCCAATCCTGATTTATCCCGACATTCCTGGTAATGTCCCAGCATTCCAAACTATTCCACGATTCCATAAAATCCATAATTCCCAAAATCCATCATTCCAAGCCATTCCACGATCCCACGAAAATCCATAATCCAGAATTCTGGGATTTCCCCCTTTCCCAGCAATTCCCCCTTTTCCCAGGAATTTCTAATCCCATTTCATTTGGGAAGTTTGGCCTGGGATCCAAACAATTCCCGAAGTTTTTCAGGAGCAGGATCAACCTAAGCCCTTCCTGTGGATCAAATCCCACTCCGAGCTCTTCCCAATTTTTTTCCGGTGCTGGATCCGGCTCCTTAAATTCCTCTTCCTACCCCATTCCTTGCTTGGAATTTCGGAGCCTCCAGGAAATGTCTTCCCGATGAAAATTCCCAGGAATTCCAACTCCTGCCCAAGAGCTCCTCCCAGTGTTCTCCCGGGATGTGATTTCCAGAGAAAATCCCTTTTCCCGGTATTCCGTTTATCCCATTGGATTCAATTCCGCTCCTTCTTCCGCGGAACCAACGGAATTTCGCCTCATCCCGAAATTCCCACTTTTTCCCATTCTTTCCGTGATTCCGGCAGGGATTTTCCAGAGGTTTCCTTTGTCCATTGGATTTTTCCCTCTTTCTTCTTTCCCGTTTTTTTCCCAGCAGAGTTTCCTGACAGGAACGGCCCCGGAGCAGCGAATCCCGGGAATTTTGAGGATCGACCCAAATCCCACAAATTCCTTGGAATCAGGAATGCTCCAGGCGAAAAAACTGGGACAAGGAGCTCAGTAAAGCAGGAAAACTGTGGGGAAGAGCTCCAAAATTCCAGAAATTCCACGGATCCTCACAATTCCTTTGCCAAAGGAGGAATTCATCTGGCCCTGAGAATTTTGGGAATTCCAAAACTTTCCTGGAAAAAGGATCCCATTCCAGAGAAACTCTCACGGAATTCCAGCGCTCCAGCACATTCCCAAATCCAACCGTTCCCATTCCCATTCTCATTCCCAAATTCGCCGGGATAAGGAACAATCCAGGAATTCCAGCTGGGAATGCGGCCACATTCCCAAAGTTCTCCAAAGTGCTGGATTTTTTTGGGATACAAGCCAGGAATGGAACCACTTTTCCCAAATTTTTCCAGAACATTGGATCATTCATTGGGAAATGAGCCAGGACTGGGACCGCATTCCCAAACTTTTCCAGAATGCTGGATTCTCCCCTGGGAAATGAGGTGGGAATGTGAAACATTCCCAAAGTTTTCCAGAACCTTGGATCCTCCACTGGGATAGGAGTCAGGAATGGGACCACATTCCCAAACTTTTCCAGAACACTGGATCATCCTCTGGGAAATGAGTCAGGGATGGGACTACATTCCCAAATTTTCCAGAACCTTGGATCATCCATCAGTGGGACAAGAGCCAGGAATGGGACACATTCCCAAATTTTTCCAGAACGTTGGATCTTCCACTGGGAAATGAGCCAGGAACGCAAAACATTCCCAGAATTCTCCCGAGTGTTGGATTCTCCATTGGGATACAGAACAGGAATGGGACCACATTCCCAGAATTTTCCAGAACCTTGGATCATCCACTGGGAAATGAGGCAGGACTGGGACCGCATTCCCAAACTTTTCCATAATATTGGATTCTCCCCTGGGAAATGAGGCAGGAATGTGAAATATTCCCAAAGTTTTCCAGAACCTCAGATCCTCCACCGGCACAGGAGTCAGGGATGGGACCACATTCCCAGAATTTTCCAGAACCTTGGATCCATCACTCAGTGGGACAAGAGCCCAGGCATGGAACCATATTCCCAAACTTTTCCAGAACCTTGGATCATCCATTGGGAAATGAGTCAGGACTGGGACCGCATTCCCAAATTTTTCCAGAATGTTGGATCTTCCACTGGGAAATGAGCCAGGAATGTGAAACATTCCCAGAATTCTCCAAAACCTTGGATCATCCATTGGGATACAGAACAGGAACGGGACCACATTCCCAAACTTTTCCAAAACCTTGGATCCTCCCTTGGCTCCCCTCATCCCCACGCAGAATTCCGCCTCCCACCACCCAAAATTCCCGGAAAAAAAATTCCCTTCCCGTGGATTTCAAAGGCTCGGTCTGGAAAAGGGGCTGCTTTTCCCACGGGAACGAGAATTCCCGGAATTCCCGGGATTCCCGGGATTCCGTACCTGTGGGAGGTGAAGTTGTCGTAGGATCCGACGGTGTAGTGCCGGAAAAGCCGCTTGGTCCGGTCTTCCCTGGTTTCTGTGGGAAAAAAGAAAATCCCAAATTATTCCCGGCTTTTCCCGGAGAATCCACCAATCCGGGAATTTTCCGATTCCACACGGGAATTTCTCCGTGGAGAAGGAGAAATTCCCACACGGAGCTGAGGAATTCCCGGGAATGTCAGGAATTCCCGAAACTCATCCAGAGGATGTTGGGAATTCCCAAAACTCATCCAGAGGATGTTGGGAATTCCCGAAACTCATCCAGGGTCACATTCCGGCAGAATTCCCAACTGGAATAACCGAGGAGGCTCAATCCTAAGGAAATCCCAAATCCCACATTTCTGCCCCGTTTCCGTTCTTCTCCCACCTCGGAAAGGGATGGGAACGGCTGGGAATGATCCTGGGAATTCCCTGCTCTCCAAGAAATCTCCAGATCTCTGGAAATTTGGGAATTCTGGGGAAAAACTGGGAATGAGGGGGACTCCAGCACCTACAAATCCCAAGGGAGCAGCTGCCATGGAAAAACCGGGAATGATTCTGGAAGTTCCTTGGGGTCACCAGATCTCTGGGAATTCGGGAATTCTGAGGAAAAACTGGGAATGAGGGAAACCCCAACACCGATCCCAAAAAAGCAGCAGGAAGGGAAGCAGCTGCCATGGAAAAAACGGGAATAATCCTGGGAGTGCCCTGGAGGTCTCCAGATCTCCGGGTTAGGGATATAGAACCGATTGACAAGAGAACAGGACATCAAAACAGTAAAGGAGCGCTGAGAATAAAGGGGATACTTATTTCATTTGGGAATAGGAAAAATGGGAAAAAATCCCAGAAAGGCAGCAGCACCTGGAATAAAAGCAGGGAATGCACAGGAAATTCCCTGGATTAGCCCAGGAAAATCCTCCCTGGGCCCACCCTGATCCGAGGGGTTCCCGGCTCGAATTCCAGGGGGCAGGAAAAGAGAAACTTGGGAAGGTCTAGGAAAAAAAGGAAAAAAAAAAAAAAGGGGGAAAAGGGGAAAAAGGAAAAAAGAAAAAAAAAAATCCTCACTTGTGCCCACCCTACTGAGGGCTCGGCTCGAATTCCAGGGGAAAATTCCAGGGAAAAAAGGAAACTTGAGAAGGTCTCAGGAAAAAGGGGAAAAGGGGGGGAAAAGGGAAAAAAAAAAAAAAAAGAAAAAAAATCCTCCCTGCGCCCACCCTGATCCGAGGGGCTTCTGGCTCGAATTCCAGAGGGAAATTCCAGGGAAAAGGAGAAGTTTGGGAAGGTCCCGGACGGCTCCAGGAGGCGGCAGCAGGGAGCAGCTCCGGGAGAGATTCCCGACGGGAATGAGGGGGGAGAGAGGATGGGAAAGGCCTGGAAAATCGGAAATCGGGAAATCGGGCTGGATGGGAAATGGGGAAAAGGGAAAAGAGGGAAAGGAGGAAAAGGGGGAAAAGGGAAAAGAAAAAAACGAAAGAGGGGAAAGGAGAAAAGGGGGGGGAGGGAAAAAAGGGAGAAAAGGAAAAAAAGGGAAAAAATGAAAGAAAAGGGGAAAAGGGGAAAAGGGGGAAGGGGGGAAAGGGGGAAAAGGGGAAAAAGGGGAAAAAGGGGAAAAAAGGGAAAAAAGGGGAAAAGGGAAAAGGGGGGAAAGGGGGAAAGGGGGGAAAAGGGGGGAAAAGGGGAAAGGGGGAAAAAAAGGGGAAAGAAAAAAGGGGAATAAAAAGGGGAGAAGGGAAAAAAAGGAAAGGGAATAAAAGGGGGAAAGAGGGGGGAAAAAGAGGAAAAGGGTAGAAATAAAAATAAAAAAGGAAAGAAAGGGAAATAAAGGGAAATAAAGGGAAAAAAGGAAAAAAAAAAACAAAGAGAAAAGGAAAAGGGAAAAGGAAAAACTAAGGGGAGGGAGGGATTAATTCCCAGGAAATTCCCAGCAGCTCCATGGGCAATTCCAGCCCCAGAATTCCCTCCTCCCACCTCATTCCCACCTTTTGGAATTCCCGATCCCCCTCAGCCCCTTCTCCTCCCTCCCCAGCTCTGGGCATTTTCCCGGATCCCATTCCCGAGGAAAGGCCGGGATTTATGGGCTGTCCACGGTCCGGCGGCTCCGTTCCCTTCCCGATTCCCAAAAATAGCCGCGCTTTTAATGGAGCCGTCACGGAGCCTCCGCAGTGATGGATGGAGCACGGATCGCCCGGAATCCGCAGGGACAGAGAGTGGCTGGAATTAGGGAATGAGCTGGAGGATTCCGGGATGGGATGGGATGGGATTGGTGAATCCCACGTGGAATCGGAGGATTCATGGGAATGGATGGTGATCCATGGGATGATGGATGGACATGGATCCATGGGATGGGATGGGAATCCAGGGATGCTCCATGCGGATCACGGGTGGGATCCATTGGGATGCGGATGGGATGGGATGGGATGGGAAATCCATGGATGGAGTTCCATGGGAATGGGGATCCATGGGATGGCCGATGGAATTCCCATGATGGGGAGGATGGGATCTGGATGGATCGCAATGGGATTGGGATGGGAATGGGATCCATGGGATGGGATGGATCCAGTGGCGCATGGATGGGATGTGGGATCCAGTGGATGCCATCGGGATGGGGGAATCCATGGGATTGGGATCCATGCGGATGGAGATTGGGATCAGCTGGATGGGAAGTGATGGGAATTGAAGGATAATTTGGGATAGCAGAGGTGTCCATGGGCTGGATCAGGATGGGTTTTAAGGATCTTTCCATCTCAAACCATTCCCTGAATCCACGATAAAAATCACGGACAATTCAGGAAACCTGGAACAAATCCGGGATGTGCTCGGAGTCAGCCTGGCCAAGGAAAAGTGGAGGAAAATTTGGGAAAAGGGTGGGATTTTTGGCATCCCACGGTTTAAATCCATGGTGATCATGGAAAAGAAAGTCGCTCTGTTTTCCGGATAACGGACGATGATGGAAAATCATTGGGAAGGGAATAATAATAGGAAAAATCAATGGATGGGATGGGATTGGGGATGGGATGGGATCCATGGGATGGGATCTATGGGGATGGGATTGGGAATTTGGGATGGGATGGGATGGGATCGATGGGATGGGATCTATGGGATTGATGGGATGGGATGGGATTTGGGATGGTGGGAGCCCATCCAACAGAGAAATGAAAACAGGGAATGCTGGAAAAACACTGGGAAAACAGCCAGAAAAGCCCCCATCCTATTTTTTTTTTTTTTCCCAGAAATGCTTCTGGATTTGTAAAAAAAGAGGAAAAAATCCCATTGGGAATGTGGGAAGATCCCGTTTCCCTCCAGCAGGAATTTTGGTTCCGAGGAGCGTTTGGAATTTGGTGAATTCCATTTCAAGGGGCGATTCCCGCTCCTCCAATTCTCGGGAATGGGATTTTCCCATTGTTGGTGGAACAGGCAGGGAATGGTGGAATCCCGGAATTCCAGAGGCTGGAAAAGAATTCCCAGAGAATTCAACCTGGGCCTGACCATCAGCCCTGAGCAGAATTCCAGGAATTCCTTGGACACCTCCAGGGATGGGCGTTCCAAACTCCCCTGCCAAGGCCTCACTGCCTTTTCCATGGAAAAATTATCCCAAAAATCCAATCCAGATCTCCCCCGGCCCAGCTGGATTGGATCCCAAATTGGAATTGAGATTTTTCCATGGGAATCGGCACTTTGGGAATCCCGGCTGGCACCATTTCAGCTGGACAATTCCCAGAATTCTGGAATTCCTCCGAATTCCAAACCTTGGGACTCCAAAGCCCGTCCCAGACCAAAGTTCCGGCCGGGAACTTCCCAAGAAATCCTGGAATGTTTCTGGTGGGAATGGACCCTAAATCCCAACCCTATCCCAGAGTGCTCCAACCTTCCCTTGAACATTCCCGGGGATCCAGGGGCATCTGGGAATTCCATCCCAGCCGGGAATTCCTTCCCAAGATCCCATCCATCCCTGGAGCCGGAAGCCATTCCCTGTTTTCCATCCCTTTTCCCAAATCCTTTCCCACTTTTTTTGGAATGCCACGATGGGATCCCGCTGGATTTCCCGGGTTGAAATTCCCAATTTTCCCAGATTTTCCTCCGCTCCCATCCCTCCACCATCCCAAAATCTCCCTCCCCTCATTCCCGGAACCCACCCAAACATCGGGATACAATTCCCACAATTCCCTCAGCGCCCATTCCAAAGAAAGGAGCAGCCGTTGGGAATTCTGGCTGGAATTTTTTTGAATTTTGGGAATTTTGGGATGCCCACCTTGCCTGGAGTCGTACTGCCGCATCTGCACCTCCTCCACACATTCCGCCGGGAACCAGCCGGTCCTGCCCTTCACGGATCCTTCCCAAAATCCGCCCTCGCCGATGCTCAGCACTGCGGGAAAACAGGGACAGCGGGGTCCAGCCGGAAAATCCCGAATTCCTCCCAGAAAAATCTGGGAAATCTGGGAAAAGGGAGGGCTCGGGATGGTGACGGATCCGTGGGAATCTGCCCAGAAAAAAGCCAGGGAACGTCGAGTTTTCCGTGGTTTGGAATGCTTGGTGAATTCCCGGATTTCCAAATTGTCCCACTCTGGATGCCTGAATTCCCGAATTCCCAAAATCCCAAATTGTCCCACTCTGGAGGCTCAAATTCTCCAAATTTCCAAACTGTCCCAGAGTTCCAAACTCTGGATGCTCAAATTCCCAAAGTGTCCCACTCTGGACAGCCAAATTCCCAAATTTTCTCACTCTGGATATTCTAATTCCCAAATTGTCCCACCCTGGATGTCTGAATTCCCAAATTCCCAAATTGTCCAATTGGACACCAAATTCCCAAAGTGTCCCACTCTGGACGCCCAAATTCCCAAATTATCCCACTCTGGACAGCCAAATTCTTGGAATTGAACTCTTACCTGAATTGGACCCCCCTCTCTTGGATAACTTAAATTTCCCCCGAAATTAATTTATCCTCACTGCTGCGGATACAACATTTCCCCCACCCGAATGTCCAGGACTCTGTGACTCGTCCCCAATTCCCCATTTTTCCCACTCTGGATACTCAGATTCCTGAATTGTCCCACTCTGGACAACCCCCAAATTTCCCATTTTTTTTTCCAATGTCTGGGATGCCCCCAAGAATCAAGAATTATCGTTTCATGTATCTTTTTTGTTGATGGTGGACTCCGCACAGGGGATCTCTCCAGCCGGTTGTGTCTTTTTTTATTTTTTTTCTTTTCTTTTTCTTTTTCTCTCTTTCTTCTTCGTTTTTCCTGCTCCCCGTGAGAGTTTGGGGAATGGGGAAGCCACGCGGCCATAATTAATATACCTACCACCACTCTGGAACCACAATATAGTCACCTCAATTCAACCAGCTCTCCCGCGCCTCCCCGAAATTGTCCTACTTCACTACTTAACTGCTGGGAACAAATTATGAGTTGCTCCTGGAGCCCCTACCTTCTGCCCTCCCCCCTTCAGCGTCGCCTGGTGGGATTTGCTGCCCTGTCGACTTTCCCGCATCTAACCGGCACAAACTTCTCACGGAAATAAGAAAAAGAAAGAAAACAAACAAAAAAAAAAAAAAAAAAATGAAAAAAATAAGAAAAAAAAAATGAACAAAATGAAGAAAAGAAGACACAAATAAAAAAGAAAAAAATCCACTTAATTATGCCATAAAATAATCAAAAATCGCGGGGGGAGGGCGAAGGGAAGGGAGATTGGTGTTGGGTGTTTTGCGTCGTGGGCCATCACCTTGATTGGGGACTTCCGCCTTCCCACAACCCTTCACCATGGATAACCAGTAAATTTGTCTCCTCAGAAAGAAAAATATCTGGGAAATTTCCCTCCAATGGAAGTAGGTGGGGTTTATTCGCATGTCAACTGGACCCTTTTGCGCCGAAAATTTGGTACTCCAGAGTGGGTCCCAAACATCTCCTGGTAAAAATTAATAAAATACCAATAGGATCGGGCCAGGGAATCCCAAAATTCTCTGGAGGAAATATTTGGGGGAAATTTTGCGGTGCCGGGGTGTCGACGCCACCAGCTAGTTGCCCGGCCAAATCATACCAATTATTCCATGCGTAACTCTTGGAAAGTATCCAAGAGATGAGGAGAAAAAAAACATTCCGGGGGTGAAGTCCTAATGGGATTTTTGTGCGTGGCCTTGCGAGAGGAATTTCCTCCAGGACAGGTTGGATTTCTGAGAACCACCAACACGTTGATGCGTATTCCCACTCCCATTCCCAAATTTTCTTCGGTAACCAGAACAAGATTAACAAACCCAGGAGGAATTCTGTGGATTTGCTGCCGTCGGGCAAATCCGGACCTTCTCCATTCCAATTTCCCATCTGCGAACAGCTTCCCATTCTGCCGCTCTTAGTCTAACCCATGAGGCAGCATGCCCATCCCAAGATTCTATTCTCGGACATTTATATCCCGCTCCACTCAGCAATATTTCACGGAAGGATTCCCAAATAGGAATCCAGGCGTTCAATCCAGCTGGCAGCAATAACATATGCCAAGGAGAAGCCACACAGAGACAAGATGAAGTAAACCTATTTCAGCGTGCGACATCTTGGCCTCCACCAGGAGGAATTTTGGGTAATTTATTTTTTCTTTTTTTCTGGGAGTAACAAGATGTTTTCTCGGGCGTGGCCTTCCAGGTTTTCGCAGAAAGGATCCCAAACTCTTTGGTAATGGAGTCCAAATCCCGATTTTTGCTCATTTCCCAACTGGAAAATTCCCGCTTTGGAGAAATTGGGAATTCCAGCTTCCCAACCTGCTCTGGGAGGGTTGGGAATTGCGATTCCAGGCATCCGGGATTTCAGGGAACGGCAAAACCAGGATTTTCCAAGGAAAAAAAAAGGTTGGGATTGTTGGAATCCCACCGGTTTTTACCACAACATCCAAACCTCGCTCCGGGCACGGAAAACATTCCCAAATCCATAGGGAAATGGGAAGCCAAGCAGGATTTGGGATTTCTCAATCCAGGCTGTTAACATGATGCCCCGAACCCGAGTTTCCTGGATTGGGTGAAGAATCCAGGGTTATCCTCTCATACCATCCAATATTCTCTATCCCACTGATTGCAGCCTTCCCCAAATTCCCAGGGGAATCCAGCCTGGAGGGGATACCCAATATTCCTCTTCGTGGCATGTCCTGAGGATAAAAGCGAGAGATCCTGCATGGTGCAACAGTAGTTTCGAAATCTGTGAGGAATTTGTCTCTCCAATGTAACCACGAAGAGACAAAGCGAAATTTATTGGGAATCGACTAGGAATTGTTTGCTGGATGGGAATGGCACCCTTAAGTCCCCGAGTAAACCATCCATTCCATCCTGACACTTGATACGCCTTATTGCGAACTCCCAGAATGTTTCCGGAGTCTGTAAATTCCTTGATACGTCTCCTGTGGATCTGGAGGGCATCCACGGCTTCCATTCTGGGATGGGAGAGTAACTTTTGGCCCAGCAAGGGCACTCCTTCCATGAAGGACACAATTCCGGAATTCACCCCCGGAAATGATTCCAAAGCCTGAATTCCATCTTTTCCCGCAAAGTCAGTCCGTCCTCATCCCGAATTCCCGAGCCTGGCTCCCGTCCCAGCCCCGTTTTCCACGCGGGAAGAATTCCAGGAGCTCCGGACGAGGAGATGGGAATTAAAGCTCCCCCGAGGGCCACAAATCCTGGGAGCTGAAGGTCACTGGGATTGGGAAAATGAGGGGCCGAACAAAATATCATGTGGGAAAAAAAAGTCACGGGAAGTGTCACCAAGCACCTTCCAAACGGAAAAACTCCGGGAATGAGTCACCCCGGGCGCAATCGTTCCAAGACCTGAGGCTTTTCCATAAAAAAATAATAAATGACAAAAAAGGTTTTGCTTTGGAAGAAAGGAGAGAACGAGGAACCCTGGGAATGTCTCCAGGGAATGGAACTCCAGGTGGAGTTTGGGAGCAGAGGCGCAACCGGAAGTGGAAAATTGGGATCCTTGAGGAAAAAACGGGATATGAGGAGGGTCCAGGATACCCCTTCCCGCTCCGTCTGTTCCCAGCTCCATTTCCATCCCAAATTCCCAAATTTTCTCACTTTGGATGCCCAAATTCCCAAATTTCCTCTCTTTGGATACTCAGATCCCTGAATTGTCCCAGATTTTCCTGGGATTTCCGGGGATTCCGGTGGACCCGCTGGTCCCTTTTCCCGCAAAGTGCGAGCATCGGCGAGGGCGATTTTGGGTAAGGATCGTGAAGGCAGGTACGGCTGGTCCTCGGCGGAATCTGTTGGAGGAGCGTGCCAGATGCGCGGCAGTCAACGACCCTCCAGGCAGGTAGTCTCCCAATTCCAGAATTCCCAAAAATTCCAGCGAGAATTCCCAACGGCTGCTCCTTTCTTTGGAATGGGCGCTGAGTGGAATTTTTTTTTGTTGGGAATTGTAATAATCCGAGTTTTGTTGGTGGGTTCTCGGGAATGGAAAGGGGAGGGAGAAGAATAATCTTTTTTTGGGGGGTGATGGTGGAGGAATGGGAGCGGAGGAAATCTCTGTGGGAATATGATTTGGAAGTATCTCCTAATATACTCGGGATAAATCCAGCGGATCGCCCATCGGGGCATTTCCGCAAAAAATTGTGGGAAAGGATTTTGTGGAAAAGGGATGTGAAATCAGGGAATGGCTTCGGCTCCCAGGATGGATGGGATTTTGGAAGGAATTCCCGGCTGGGATGGAATTCCAGATGCCTCCCTGTGAAGTTTTCCCGGGAATTGTCAAGGGAAGGTTTGGAGCACTCTGGGATAGGGTTGGGATTTAGGGTCCATTCCCACCAGAAACATTCCAGGATTTCTTGGGAAGTTCCCGGCCGGAACTTTGGTGTGGGACAGCTTTGGAATCCCAAGGTATTGGAATTCTGGAAGGATTCCAGAATTCTGGGATTGTCCAGCTGAAATGTGCCAGCCGGGATTCCCAAAGTGCCGATTCCCATGGAAAAATCTCAATTCCAATTTGGGATCCAATCCAGCTGGGCCGGGGGAGATCTGGATTGGATTTTTGGGATAATTTATCCATGAAAAAGCATGTGGTGTTTTTGAGGCCTGGCATATGGGAGTTTTTTTGGAACGCTCATCCTGGAGGTGTTCCAAAGGAATTCCCTGATTCTGCTCAGGCTGATGGTTCGGGCGTAGTTGGTTGCAGGTTTGGAATTCTCTGGGAAATGGTTCATGTCCTCTTTTTTTCTTTTATCTTTTCTTTCCAAGTCCTCTGAATCCGGGATATATCCACCATTCTCTTGCCTGTTCTGCTTAGCTGTTGATGGAAATCATCCGAAAATTTGGAGGAGCGGGAATGACCTGAAAGGAAATCAACTTTTCAAATTCAAACGTCCTCGGAACTCAAAATTCCTGCTGGACGGGAAGACGGATATACGGGATTCTTCCACATTCCCATGGGTTTTTTCTCTTTTTTTTTATTTTTTACAATCCAGAAGCTCATTTTCTGGGAAAAAACAAATAGGATGGGGCTTCTGGCTG
>VKON01003292.1:0-10275 GCA_009741485.1 Malurus cyaneus samueli | reverse complement strand
CGGAGAGGAGAGGAGAGGAGAGGAGAGGAGAGGAGAGGAGAGAAGACAACCCTGTTTTCCACAGTCCTGAGACTCCCTAAGTATGTCAGTATGGGGCTAATAAAGCCCTAAATGTGGTGAGGACCATCACCTTCTCCAAGCTGTCTTTGCACAACCATCTCTCACCACTCAGCCCACTGAATTACGACACCATTGGTGCTCCCTGAGCTGGACCAAGTCCCTCCAAGTGCCTCCCAGACCCTCCTTCCCCCGTACCTCAGGAACTTGTTGAGGTCCCCGTGTTTCATGTACTCGAACACCATGATGAGCGGGTCACCGTCGCCGCACACGCCGTAGAATTTGACGATGTGCTCGTGCTGCAGGTTGGTCAGCAGCTCTGCCTCCCGCTGGAAATCCTTGCGGGCTGCCAGCGTGGGGTCCTTCAGAGCCTGCAGAAAGGGATGCAGACAGGCACAGAGTGGGCTCAGGAGGGGGGAAAAGGCAGAGAAAAGGGGTCACAGCATCTCAGAGGAGCTGATGGGGAAGGAGGGGAGAGGAGCTGCTGGCCCGGTGGCACTGGGAGGGCTGGTGGTGTCATTTTAGGGTTTCATTCCTGTAGTTCCTGTCCCACTGGGTTCCCCAACTCATTTCCCAGGCAGTAGCAAACATGCCTCAGAGGGTAATAGCTTCCAATTATTCCCAGCTTGGGCAGAATTTATACTGGTGACCTAGGGGTGAATGGCTTCATATCTCATTATTATTAAATTCCTGAGCCAGCCAGTCCTTGCTATCTGTCTTTTATTTTGAAAAACCTGACTATACTGCCTTTATTCAGAAGATGGATTCGCCTGGCTCTGCAGTTATTGTGTGGATTTTTCAAACTGCCTCTGAAGAAGGACACTGTCAAGCCTTTTCTCATAATTTTTAAAATCATGTTTTTATTCCCTGCTGTTTATAACAGCTCCCCTGGCAGACTGATGCTGAAATCAGTATCCTTATTGAGAATATCTCATCTCCCACAATTTGAGAGTGCCACTTTGCCATTGCCAGGCAGCTTGCAGGCTCCAGGTGGTGTGGACTGGTCCGACACTGCAGAGTTGCCATGAAGATGTTGCTGTGGACGACAAGGGAGGATTCCCCAGGGTTGGGCTCTGGCTTGTCCCTGCATTATTGTGCAGCTGCATTGGAGAGTTAGCTTGAATGAAGCTTGCTGTCATATCAGAGTATAAAGGGAGGGCACTTTAAAAAAAAAAAAAAAAAGTTTATATCAAAACGTTTGCAGAAGATGGAAGTCCATGAGAATTCAGCAGAGTCTTTGTGAATATTTAGAAAATGAAAGAAGCTGGTGAGTTCGCTGGTTCTGTCACATTTTAGTTCCCTACATCGCCGAATCCTTCCAGCACCAGGTGAAATCATATCTTAGGGCAGCAGTTCTGGCTTTACCTGTGCGCCAGCCCGAGAGCGAGAAAGTATAGGTGGGCAAAAACTCGACGACACTTGCGGATCGCTCACGCGCTAGAATAGCTGTGCATGGACGATCTTTGTTACATGACACCTAGTTGCCCTGCACTGCATGTAGACCCTCTCCAAAGATAGCTTCTATAACACACTTACGAGCGCAGGAATACTGTGCCCATATCTTTCTTAGGACACTGCCTCAATCTAGATTTGAGGCCCCACCTATCGCCCAGCAGCGCATCGACGCATCAGAGTGGATTCCATTTAATTCTTCTTGCGCGCGACTATATGAGATAGCTGTGCACTAGAGATCTATTTAGATCCGACTATCCTGCCCTTACTTATGAATGTTCTAGCCTTATAGCCCGGTCCTCGCCACGGATGACAAACTCCACCCTCTCTTATCTTCGACGGTCACAATACTTTTAGTCATCAATATCTTCATAATGTCAATGCCACCCTATTTTCTGCAGGACGAACCTGAATGTCACTATATTCCCCCATCTCTTGTCATCTCTTTTGTACACACATATATAAAAGATATGCATTCTGTAATTTCAATATATATACCCTTCACGTGAGGAAGGTTGCGCTGTAACTCTCTTCTGGCATATATATACAAGTCCTCTTCTAGAGACGTGTTAAGAAGCTTGTATGATATTTCACCATCCAAGAAATTGCTATTTATCCCCCCATTACTAAGGTATGCACACAGTCGCGAAGCACAAAATGGAATTGAAATGCGATAATAGAGGACATATGTGGGAGAGCAGCTCGTATACGGGAAAGAAGACCAGGACCAAAGAAAGAGGAAGGGATGTCCCTCAGTAAAACTTGGATGGATGCTCTCCCAAGTTAAGCGTCCTTGGGGTAGATAAAGTCTTTTTGTCCTCCCAGGCAGCGAGCGTAGCGCCTCCACAATTTGCGTTAGGCACCACACCCTCGCACATATGAGCATCTGCAGGGTTGCACACTTGTGTCTGTCCCAAACTCATCAGCATGCCAACCGCCGATTGCACACACTCTTAACTGGATACCTCCCCCACTCCTATGCAGCGCCAGGGGCGCGATACATACATCCAATCCCTAGTTTATTGCTGACACAGAAGCTCTCAACCATCCTGAATAGTCTATATATACCGTGTCCTAGTCCTGTGGAAGCCTCATAAACATCAACGCGATCGAGAGTCGGCTCGAGTAATCCATTCTCCAACCTAAAGTGGAGCTCTTCAGCTCAGTTTTCCTGCTTCTTTGCATCTGCCCTCTGCACAAAGGGGATTGCACAAGCCCCAGGAACTTGCCTGGATGATACAATCACGAGGAGGATGTTGAATATTAGTAATCTAGTACACTCCACACGTGGGAGGTTGGTGCAGCATATAGAAGATGGACTCGTTTACCACCCACAGACTCAGCCTCAGGCGCGATACAGAGATCATGAAAAATAGCGAGTTGGGAGAGATGCTTCATCTTGTAGCGATGGGCCCTATCCTCATTGCGTGGGTACTTGAACGGTGGTGGTGTGCGACCGTATGGCAGCCTCTCGCCTGACCTAGTAGTGTGTATTGCTTGGCGAAGTTCCTTCTGCCACTCTTTGTGGCAATGTCGGTCTGTACAGAGAGCACAGTACCGCCTCAAAAAGCGAGAACTTGTCCAATGCCTTCCACCGTCGCTAACTCTAGAACTCAGTACCTATATCGTGCGCGAGTACCTTTAGATCGACACCGCGTGGTACACCCTACTACCTCCGTCCATTTAAGCGAGGCGAATGTACACCTCACTATATACCTTTTCTCTTAAATTCTTACTGAGAGCAGGGCACGACTCTGCCAGGTCACATAGTGTGCGATAATATACATGCACATATAATATATCAAACATATCACATATGTAGTCATCTGCTGTCTCGCGCGCGTGGCAGCTTACAGTGACTGGGTCGAACGACTCTTCAAACATCTCAGCCTGGGCGCATGGAAGACGTGTACATAGGAATTGCATAGCAAATTCTCAACTTAATATGTAAAGCACTTCCATACTATTCCTGTCTATATAATTTATTACTCCTATATTCGTTCTTTCCACATCATATACTACCGGGCGCGCTTTAATTTAGAGGGATGCTCCCTCCTCCTCCAATAGTAACACGACCCGAGTGCGGCAACGCCAGAGTTATCAAACGTTAGGTTGTGTTGAATCTAGGAATTTTAATTGCAGGATGAAAGGCACTCTTGGAGATGTAGCTCAGAGTAGGAATTAACAGAAAACAAGTTCGGATGCTCCCCCCTCATCTCAGGATATCGAATAACTTTGGAGTCTCTAGGACGCACACCACCCTCGGCTGTAATGTGCGCTGACCTCTGTGCAACATCGCACAAGCCCCCTATCATATCACCTGCCCCTACTTAACACGTTATCGCGAGTGTCGTTCGTGTGCCCCTGGTGTGTGCGCGAGCGTGCGCCATAACTGGTCAGTATGTGAGAAAGCGTTGAGCAAGGCTTGGGAGCATAGTCCACTGACAGATGGAGCTCACAGCAACGACATCTCTAGAGAAAGCGAAAAAAATCAAAAATGTTGGCACGCTGGGACATAGCATTCACAGAAAACAAGTCACAAGTAACTGGATTGCCTCCAGCTTTGGAAGCGGCACGAGTCTGGAACTCTCTTCTTCCCTGCGCGCGCGTGAAGTAAGCATCGGTTCAAAAGATGCGAGGTTCCTTTGTCCGAACGGAATACAGAGTGTGCTTAGCCTCGCTCAACTGCGTTAAGATCCAAGGATTAACTGTGTGCCTGCGCGAGAATGACTTGAGAACTCTAACTCTGTCGCAACACAGAGAGAGAGAGCCACTCTGCCCGCACCGAGTAAGTTTCTCTGATCGCACACAGAGCCACTGAACCTATTGAAATATACGACCCGTGTAACAGAAGCCACAGTTCACCGAATAGTGGCAATCCCCATCCATAGGGATGCAAGCAGCACAGACAAACCAAGCTGAACTCGAGTTGGTCTAAAAATATCCAAACCAGAGCAAACCTGTGGCTAGGAAAGCAGAGCCAGAGTTCTTTGCCCATCTTGCAGCAAATTTGATTCCAGAAAACTGGGCTCATCACGCTCAGCTTTCATCTTGCTCATTTTTGCTGAAGCCTTTTCCATGTTTCAGCTTCTTGACGTTGCACAGAGAGATAAAATTCCAGCAAGGAGCAGGCCCCGGTGCTGGTGGGGGAGGTGGATCCACGCTTGCGCTGCTGCAGCTGCACAGGAGGCTCGGGCCCCAGCCAGCCTCTCCTCCCTGTCGCATCCTCCTGTGCCCAGCAGCAAGGCGAGGCTTTGGCACCTGCTGGACAAAACAAGACAACCTTTGAAGCGGAAGCACTGATAACTTTGTGTGTGACTAAGTGGATTTACCACAATCTCCGCATCAGATAAATCCCCACCCAACGCCCCCAAGCCCTCGCCCTGTTCCCCTTTCCTCACGCAAACTCATCCTATTTCTCTCCTTCACTGGCCAGCCCCTTCTGCCTCTACTCTGCCATTCCCCTTGGATTTACCTTCACTGCCACAGCATTTTGTCGTGGTGGGACGTGAGGTTGTAACACTCGGCCAAGAACACCTTCCCAAAGGCACCTTCCTTCCACTCCCTCTTCAAAAACGATGTCTCTACCTTCTTAATGTTGCTGGACATCTGTTGGAGTGAGGGGTGAGGAAGAGGAGGGGTGAGGAAGAATGAATCAGGGTTAATTCACGGGCTGGGGAAAACAACTTTAATTCAATTTTCCTGCGAGCTGCAAAGGGAAACTGGAAAACTGCTTGGAGAAAATATCTGCAGGACTCTCTATTACCCACCCACAGATTCTGGGATGGAGTTAGTCTCATGCAAAAACATCTGCCAGCGAAAGTACTTGAGGTTTATCAGCTTCATGACAAGCTTGTCCTCAGGAGAGGAAACCTTCAGGCAAATTTCTGCTACAAAAGAACCCGAATCTTTGGAATGATCCGGAAATAAATCCCATCTCCCTGTGAGGTGCAGCAAACGGTTCACACCCTTCCAGGAAAGGCCAGGTGAGATTAGAACGTCCTGTCGAGTTTGCATTTCAGCTGGGGAAAAATCGGTTTTTAAACTCAAAACGGCGGATTTTTGGGGGCTGAGCTTGCAAGTCAAAGCATTCTCAGAGAGGAGGGGAGGCAGGAGCAGTGACCCCTGAGCTTCTTTAGTGGCATTGAGCAGAGGATGCTTGACCCCACAGCCACCAATCCCAACCCTGCAGCCTTTCCACCTGCCCTCAGAAAGAAGTCACCCCAGGATATTCACCACTGCACAACAGATTAACTGCACCCATTAGCTCCAATGATTCTTTCCCCGACATTTAGGACAGCGAGGAACTGACAGAGGGATAGCGACCAAGGATCCAGGGAGAACCAGGAAAGCAAGTGGCTGTTATTTACCAGAGCACAGAGGCCAAATGAAAATTGGTTTGCTCAGCTAACAGGTCATTCCTAAACCTTACCAGGTATCAGGCGGCAAGGCGAGGGACTGTGCGGATGTCAGCTGATGCTTGTCATGGTTAAATGCCACTTGGTGATTGGAGAGAACTTGCTCTCTCCTGAGGACAAAACTCAAGGCAACACTCCTCGCTGCAAAACCTTTCTGGGCATCACAGCACCCCACAATCTCCTCAGCAATACAAAGAGGGGTTTTTTAATGCCTTGGAATGAGTTGGAAGCAGCCAGAGATGCACAGACACCAATTGGGCATTTTCTGGAGGCACCAGCACCCAAATTTCATCTCAATTACCTGTCCTTCACAGGTGGCAGCACAGGACCACTCCCAGCTCATGGATGGTCATTGTCAGGGCAGGCGGGCTGGCCCACTCCTCTCAGGGCTTCCTGAGGCAAAAGGCTGATGCAGGAGAGGTCCCTGAAGCCAGAGACAGCCCCCTCCATCCACCACCCTGGCACTTTCCTAACCTTGAACCTGTTTCCCATGGAAACTGACTCACTTCTGAGCCTTCTCCATCTCGCCTTTCGTGCCGGCAGGGCTGTGAAAAGCATGCACCCCTTAAATAAGCTGCATTTCCCTTGGAGGCACTCAGAAGATATGGAGGTGGGAAGCGTGACTGACCTGGGTTTCAGACTGGGACACATCACAATGTGCCACCATCTCCTGCCACATCTCCTCCACCATCTCCTGCCCACCACCATGTCCTGCACCATCTTCCCCACAATCTCCTGCCACCACCACTCCTTTTTGGGGGGGCCCCCCACCACGATCTCCTGTCACCATCTTCCTGTCACCATCTTCTATTACCTCTCCTTCCACCATCTCCTGTCACCATCTTCCTGTTTACCATTCTTCCTGCCACCATCTCCTGCCAACCACGATCTCCTGTCAACCATCTACTGTCCACCATCTCCTATTACCATCTCTGCCACCATCTCCATGCCACCACGATCTCCTTGTCACCATCTCCTGTCACCATCTCCTATTTACCATCTTCCTGCCACCATCTCTCCCACCATTCTCCCCTGCCACCACCATCTCCCAGCCACCATTTCTCCTTCCACCATCTCCTGTCACCATCTCCTGTCACCATCTCCTCCCCCCATCTCCAAGCCACCCATCTCCTGCCACCATCTCCTTCACCATCTCCTGCCACCATCTCCTTGCTCACCATTCTCCTGCCACCATTCTCCTGCCACCATCTCCTGCCACCACCTCCTGCCCACCACCATCTCCGTCACCATCTCCTGTCACCATCTCCTGCACCATCTCTGTCACCATCTCCTGTTCACCATCTCCATGCCACCAAATTCCTCCACCATTCTCCTGTCACCATCTCCTGCCACCATTCCTGTCACCATCTCCTGTCACCATCTCCTGCCACCATCTCTGCCACCAATCTCCTGCCACCACCTCCTTGCCACCACCATCTCCTTCGTCACCATTCCTGGGTCACCATCTTCCTGCCACCATCTCCTGCCACACCATCTCCTGTCACCATTCTCCTGTCAACCATCTCCTGTCACCATCTCCTGCCACCATCTCCTGCCACCATCTCTGCCACCATCTCCTCCACCATCTCCATCCACCATCTCCTGTCACCATCTCCTGTCACCATTCCTGCCACCATCTTCCTGCCACCATCTCCTCACCATCTCCTGCCACCATCTCCGCCACCATCTCCTGCCACCATCTCCTCCACCATCTCCTGCCACCATCTCCTCACCATCTCCTGCCCACCATCTCCTGCCACCATCTCCTCCACCATCTCCTGCCACCATCTCCTCCACCAATCTCCTGTCACCATCTCTGCCACCACCATCTCCCTGTCACCATCTCCTCCACCATTCTCCTGTCCACATCTCCGCCACCACCATCTCCTGCACATCTCCTCCACCCAGGCACCCGAGCAGGCACTTGGGATCAACCCTTAGGGAATCACGTGTCCCACAACGCACAGGAACCACTTAACACCATCAAAAATCCAATGCAGGAGACTGAGCCATCCTAATGGGGTTTCACGGCAATTAAAGCTTTTTACTATTAGGAGCTGAGAGGCAGGATTATGGAAGCTGCCATCCTCTGGGACCTTGGCTTGCTTGGCGAAGATGGATGCAGCGAATTGCACAGGCAATGGGCCTTGTAATGAAAGATGGCCCTACTGGGAATTCCCAGTACCTTTTTCTAATTGTTCAATAGTCTGAAAAAACTGCCTTCTACCGAATATTAATATATTAAGCAACAATTAAGGCACAGGTTGGTAGGCCGCATTCCAAAATGGGCTTGCGTTTCAAACCTGCAGTGAACAGCCAGGGAAACAACAATCAACCCGTGCGATTTCGCCTTTCTCCACCTGTTATAGCTGAGAGCTTTAAGAAGTATCTTTCGAAGAATACTGGAAGATATAATGTGGCTGAAATGTTAAGTGATGCACTAATGGATATGAGGAAAATCCTAAATACAAAGAAATGACTCAAATGGCACCAATTATGGAAGTAGAGGAAAAGCGGGTTTATCCACCTTGATCTTGGCACGCACTTTCTATAGCACTCACACACACACACCACCTTGTCCTTACTGTAGTGACACCTCATTTTGCATTTCTTGGTGTCTCCTTAATAGCACAATCAGAAAGCATGTGAGGAATGGTCTATGTACTAAAAGGAGCCCTAAGGACACTTCTAAACACACTTCAAGAAATGCAAGCAATTGGAAATTGGATGGTCCCGTAATTGGTGTGACGATGAATTTAAAAAGGAAACAGTACACAGATAACCAGCAAATAACATTTTAGAAATTTTTACACTTCTTATGATGACAGTAACATAATCATGAGAAGCAAGGCAAAATCTCTCTTTTCTAACTCAATCCAGCGTCTTTGCCCACAACTTTCAGCTCCCAATTTCTCCAATAACCCAGCAACATCTTAATAAATGATCAGACATTTCTCGCAGAGCTGGCATCCAAACTGTGTAATTATGTCAATTACAATTAATTAAAAATAATATCCCATCTGTCTTCAGTACCAGATTTTGCAAGCAAGTTGTTAGAGACACCTGAGAAGTTCAGGGAAAATTTTTTATGAAGAAGTAAGGGTGATATTGTAGCGGACAGAACTGAACTGTTAGGGGGAAGAATCCTTTGGGTGGTGGAGTTAGTGTAGCACGGCTGATTTAGAGTTAACTTGGGTGGTTATTAAAAAATAAAAGGGCCCTGAAGTTATGCACTTTGACAACAAAACTGCGACAATCTTAACGCAGAGCCAGAAAAGTACATTTGCCAATTCACAACTCTCTCAACCTCAAACACCCATAAATTTCAACTCCATAGCATATTTAAGGCAACAAATGCAATAATAAGTAGAGTTTATTAAAAAAAAAATTGCTTTCCCATTGACTTAAAAGAGGCCTCAAATAGTGACGTTTAGATGAAATTCTCCCGTCTCGGTGAATCAGCAACTATGATTAATTTCCAAACCACTATAGGCATGGGTTTTTAAGCACCAAAAAGCCAGCCAAAGTGTTATTGTGGCGTCCACCTCGGAGCCAGCCCGGCTGTAAACTCACCAGGAAAGGCCAAGTAGCCATGAAAGATGCTGCTAAGGGCACCTCAGAGCTTCTCGCATAAATCTGTTTACCTCCTAACCTGGAGAGAAGAAGGTCCGAGCCCTGTCCTGATAAACAGCTGGATGTATTTGATTTTAGAGCAGGCAGCGCTCGCTAATCTGTCTCAGGACGCGTTAGCAGTCAGCCCCTAGAACAAGGTAGTGCTCAAACTAATCAGCACCACTCTGCTTGTTGTTTTTTTTTTTTTTTTTCCCCCATGTACTATTAATTTATAAAAAACAAGATAATTCGTAAGAAGATCCTATGCAGAAGGCACGGGCCAAAGGACCTGGACAAGGAAAAATAAAGCAGACCATGACAGCGATGATGGTGAACTCGTTCAAAGACGTTGCTGTACCTTCATAAGGATGTGAGTGCCCTGACACCTGAACTAATCCCAGTTTACAGAAATCAAACATAACTTACCAAGTCCCACTTGTTTGGGCACATCATACATTCCTGCATGACACAGAAGGAAGTTGGGGCAGATCCCACCTTCCTTCTCTGTCCATCAAGTTTCTTTAACACATGGGAGGTTGCTTCAAATTTGCACTGAATAGCCATAAACCACACAGAAACACCTGAGAAACTGCAGCTGAGTTGGAAATGGCCCATGACTTCAGCACGAATGGAGGAGTCAAGAGCATTAACAACGAGTGAGCTGCGGACAAACAAATGCTCTCACTTCTTTCACATGTGGCCATTTTAAAGCAGAAAGTTCCCTTTCTCTGTGAAA
>VKON01003287.1:0-10682 GCA_009741485.1 Malurus cyaneus samueli | reverse complement strand
GAGTAAAGATGCAGCGCCTTCCTAGGACACCCCTGAGTGACACCTACTCACAGCGGTAGGACGCTGATGGAGTCGGCCGCTTCCACCGTCAGGTTTTTGGTCCCGATGTTGCGGTCCTGCGGACGCACCCCTGGCAGCGGGATTGGGGCGGTGGGTGAGCCTCGGGCACCGGCGCGGGCGGGGGGACCCCCGGTGCCCCCCGAAACCCCGGTACCGCACTCACCGTAGGCCACGCGGACGCGGGGGCGCAGCCAGCGCCGGCCCCGCTGGCCCCTCAGGTAGGTGGCCAAGTTGAGGCGGCCGCTGGCCCCGCAGTACTCGGGCAGGGGCAAGCTGGCCCGCAGGTTGGTGGCCCTGTGGCACAGAGGGGTATGGTGACACTCGGGCACCCCAACCCCACCGAGCCCCGATGGCCCAGCCCCGGTGCTGGCGTGGGGAGGGGACATCGGGGTGATGCCACCCTGTGTTGTCACCTACCGGCTCAGCTCCGTGTCCCCAAAGCCACTCTCCAGCTTCAGCAGGTCCCCAGTGCTCTGCTCCTGCTCCGGGGATGCTGTGGGACAGAGCTCGGTGTCACATCAGCGGTGCCCAGCCTGGCTGCCTTCAAACCTGACCCCAAAATCACACGGGGACCCCACAGACTCCTCGTCCCCTCACCTGTGCTGGCGGCAAAGCCATCCCAAAACTCGCGGCTGCTTATCCGGACTCGATTTCCCGGTGCCCGCAGGTTCACGGCCTCCACCTCCTCCTCCCCGGAGCGCTGGAAGGATTCGGGACCCCACAGCCGCGCCTCCAGCCTTTTCTGCAGCCCTGAAACCAGGACGGGCTGCGGGGGCAGCCGGGGCTCAGTGGGGTCGGGGGGTTCCGGGGTGTCGCCCCGTGCTCAGTGGGGTCGGGGGTCTCCCGGGTGTCACTCCGGGCTCAGTGGGGTCGGGGGTCTCCCGGGTGTCACCCCGGGCTCAGTGGGGTCGGGGGTCTCCCGGGTGTCACTCCGGGCTCAGTGGGGTCGGGGGTCTCCCGGGTGTCACCCCGGGCTCAGTGGGGTCGGGGGAATCCCGGGTGTCACTCTGGGCTCAGTGGGGTCGGGGCTTTTCGGGTGTGACCCCAGGCTCAGTGGGGTCGGGGGTCCGGGGGCCTCCCGGGTGTCACCCCTCACCCTGGGGCCGGGGGCATCCCGGGTGTGACCCCGGGCTCAGTGGGGTCGAAAGGGTGAGGAACTCCCGGGTCTCACCCGGGGCTCAGTGGGGTCGGGAGGCTCCCGAGTGTCACCCTGCCCCCCAGGCTCAGGAGGGGCTCACCTGGCCCTGTCGCCAGTGCTCCTGGAACAGTTTATAGTTGCTGGCGTGGCCGGGGTCGTGCAGCCAGAGCAGCCCGCTGGGGGCCAGCACGCAGTGGGATGCGGGTGGGTCCGGGGGGCTGGGGGGGCTCAGCTCGCCCCCCGCCTGCCTCTCCTGGATCTTCCTCTCCACCACGCGGGCGATGATGCTGTCCAGGATGCTGGTCAGGCGATTATCCTGGGGAGGGGGGAATAAATTGGGGACCCCCTCAGCCCGCGCTGACGCCCCCAGCCCCACCAGAGGTGGGTGGGCAGCAGGGACGGGGTGGCCCCATGGCCGCGGGACTCACGTTGGGCAGCGCGGGCGCCACGGGGGCGAAGGCCATGCGCACCCCGTCCTGCCCCAGGCACAGCTTCACGGCGGTGGAGGCCAGCAGGTCGCAGAGGGTGGTGGTCTGCACGGCCCCACCCCGCGCCGGGGGCTGCCCCGGGGACGGCGGCCCCTCCTCGGGGCTCTCTGCTCGGGGGAGAACACGGTCAGGGTTGCCCACGCCGTCCTCTGCGTCTCACCCCTCTGCCCGGCACCCCAAAAAGGAGCGGGGTGCAGCATCCCTGACCCCCCCGAGCGGGGGGGTCGCAGCCGGCCCTACCTTCCTTGATGGGCCGGGCGGGGTCGGCTGGGCCGTGGCTGCGGGGTGGCGGGGTGGGCACCGGCGGCTCCTGAAACACCCCCGGAGCGGGTGGGGATCCAGGTGGGAGCCACATCCCACCCCTCAGACATCTTCCCCCGGGTTTAGGGTCCACCCGCGCCCCCTTTTCCCCACCATCCCGCTCCTCCCCGTACCTGCCCGCCCGGGGTCTCCTCCAGGCTCCGCTCCGCAGTCCCCTCCCCGCAGGGACAGTGGGACTCGATGCCAAACTTGGCCCTGACCTCGTGCAGGAGCTTCCAGAGCCGGGTCAGGACTGGGGACAGATAGGGACAGGGGTGTCACCCCCTGAGAGCGGCTCGGGGATGGTTTTGGGGCTGGGGGATGGGACACACTCACCGCAGGTGGGGACGAACTGCGTGGGCACCAGCGATGACACGTGGTGGCCCCGCCCGGGGCCGCACTCGGGGGGCTGCGCTGGACCCTCTGTGTCAGGGAGAGGTCGCGTTTGTCCCCACCGATCCCCCCAGGGCTGGCACCCCCTTTTCCACCCCTCCCTGTCCCCATACCAGTGCCATTGTCCTCCCTCCTGCTGCGGTGGCAGTCGGGGCACAGCTGGAAGCCACATCTGGCGCAGCTCCAGTGGGAGTTGAAGAAGCCACGCTGGCAGGCGTCACAGAGCTGGGGGGCTCCTTCCCCCCGCCTCCAGCGTGTCACCCCTGCGGGAAACACAGCCTGAGCCTCCCCGTGTCCCCAGTGTCCCCAGTGTCACCCCCACCGCGGTCCCTGCTTACCCTCGGGCCCGCCGGGCGCTCCCGGCCACGTGTCCCTGTCCCTGCGGACGGCGTCACAGAAGGGATCCCCCAGGACCCCCAGCAGGTATTTGGCCAGGCAGAGGCTGCTCCCCACGTTTCTGCTCCCCACGTTCCTGCTTCCCACATTTCTGACCCCCAAATCGGGGCCGGCCGCCTCCAGCAGCTCCCCCTCGGCCTCCCCCAGGGTGCAGAGGCCATCGACGCTCAGCTCCCCGCTGTCCCCCAGGGCGAACCTGCCGGGAGAGGGGACAGGAGGGCGCTCAGGAGTCGGGGGGACAGGAGACGGTGATCCATATTGGGGTGGTGAGACAAGATTTAAAAAATTGGGGTGCTGGGAGAAGGTGCCTGAAAGTAGCAGGGGCAAGGATGCTCCAAAGTGGGGTAAACGGAGGGCGTGTTTGAAGAGGAGATGCTCAGGAGTGGGGCGACAGGAAGGAAATCCTACAAAATGGGATGGCAGGAGGGGACATCCCAAAGTGGGGTGGTGGAATGGGACATCCCAAAGCGGGACGCTAGAAGGAGACATTGCAAAGTGGGGTGACAAAAGGGGGCATTCCAAAATGGGGTGGCAGAAGGGGACATCCCAAAATGGAGTGACAAAAGGGGATGTTCCGTTGCCCCCTGACAGGTCTTGCTGGACCCCAGCACCCCGTGAGCCCCCCAGGAGCCCCGGACTCACCTGCGGAAGTGCCTCAGCCTGCAGGTGCTCTCGGGGGGCTCCTCGTCCTCCTCCTCTTTGCCCTCAGGGTCCCCCCCGGCCCGGGGGGCACAGGCACAGCAGCGGGGGACGCTCTGGGGCAGCGCGGTGCAGGGCAGGCTCTGCAGGCACCACGGCTCCCCGGCACGGCTCGGCGGCTCTGGGGACACGGGGACAGCTTGGGGACACCGCTGGGAGGGACTGAAATGTCCCAGGCCAGGTTGGACAGGGTTTAAAACAACCTGGTCCCTTCCAGCCCAAACCATTCCGGGATTCTGGGATTCTATGACTGGCACGCTGCGGCGGGGGCTGGAAACTGGGCCAGAAAGTAGGGCTGGAAAGTAGGGCTGGAACTGTGCGGAGGTCACGGCTGAGATGCCAACACCTCCCCGAGGAGCCACTGACCCAACCCCGGAAATCCCACCTGAGGCGGCCGTGCCACCCCGAACGGGTATTTCCACCCCCCCGAGGGTGTCACGCTGCCCCAAAGGGACATTTCCATCCGTGCCCACCCTGGGAATCGCTGCCAGACCCAGTCACGCCGGGAAAAACCCCAGCGCAGCAGGTTCCGCAGCCCACACGTGTTCCCAGCTCGTGTTGTGGGTGCTCAAATCGGGATGCGAAGTTCCCTCGGGATTGGGTGCTGCCGCCGCCCTCTCCCCGTGCATCCTCACCTCCGTCTCCCAGCTCCATCCTCCTCTCCTCGGGGTCCCCTGCGCTCTCCGTGCCATCCCCCGGGCACACGGTGGCCTTGGTGCCCCTCTTGGCAGCCCCGGCGCCCTCTCCGGCAGCGCGGGGCCCGTCGGCGGTGCCGTGGGGGCGTTTGGCCGAGCGCTTTCCCTCCCCGGGGGGCTCGGGACCCCCATCCCGCCGGGAAACTTTGGAGCGGGGCAGCGACTGCTCCGAGTGCCGCGTCAGCCACGTCTTCTTCAGCTTGGTGTGGTTGCTGGGTGGGCACGGAAAACGCCCCCCGGGCACGGCCAGGGTGGGCTCGAAGGGGTTGGGCACCCCGCAGCCCACCCCCGGGCACCCATCGCAGCCCGCGGTGGGGCACAGACAGCCCGGGGGAGGCTCCGGCTTGGCGAGAGCCGCTGGGTAGTGCCCGTCCGCCAGCAGAGGTGATGGATTGGGCTCCCCGCATCCCGGGGGCGAGCCGGCCTGGACGCTTTGGTAGCCCAGGCGCTCGTCTTTGGGCTCTGAGGGCCGTCCCGGCCCCGTGTCCATGGAAAAATCGGCGCCGTGGGGCCGAGCGCCCATCCAATGCACCCGACATGCTGGGATTGGGGGGCTGTGACTGAACCCCAACAGAGCGTCCCACGGTGTGGCTACCCCGTGAGGGCTCTGCTGGCCCTGCCAAGGCTTCACCAGCACCTCAGGCTGGCTAGGGCGCCGAGGACAGCGTGGCACGGGGAGGGGACAGTGCCCAGGGATGCTGCCCCAGTGCATAGTGGGAAATTCCCTGGTGTCCCTCCATCACTCCCCGGCTCCCTGCTCCTTGCCCCAGTGATGGACCCTCCTTGGGGCTTCCCGCTTTCAGGGTGCTGTGTCCATCTCTGTCCACACCCGTCCCCTCCCTCGCGACATTCCGGACACCGCTGGGCGCCCCCAGACCCTCCTGACCCCACCAGACCCTTCCCCGGGGACCCTCCCGCTGCCAGCTCCGTCCCAGCCCTTTCAGGGTGCTGTTCCCACCTCTCTCCACACCCGTCCCCTCATTTGGGACATTCCCGACACCCCTGGGCGCCCCCAGACCCGCTCGCCCCCGCCCGCCCCCAAACCCTTCCCCGGGGACCCTCCCTGCTGCCAGCTCCGTCCCAGCCCTTCCGGATCCATCATTCCTGAGGAACGGAGGGAGGGAACGGGAAGAGTTTGTCTTTCAGCACCTTCTCATCGCAGGCAGGCGCGGGCTCTCCCTCGCCCCGAGCCCTGTCTGGGTCCCCTCCCTGTTCCCTGGCACCCACTGGGTGCAGCGAGCAGCGCCGGGGCGCCGCGGCCCCCCAAACCCTCCCCTCCATGGCGAGGGGGGCTCGGAGGGGTTCCCGCATGGTTTGACCCCCGCTGGGGCTGGGATGGCACCCCCTGGCACGGCCGAGTGACCCCCGAGCCGTGCCTAGCAAGGGTTAACCCCGGCTTTTCCTAAACCAGACCGCAAGGAAGCGGCCGGGCTGGAGGCAGCCCGTGGTCGGCTGCTCGTAGCGCTGCCGGGCTCCCGGGGGCCCTGGCCTGTCCTCACCCCTTCTCCCGTGCCCCCAGCCCGCCGCCGAGCCGTGCCGAGCCGAGCCGTGCCCAGGGATGCGGTTTATGTAAGGCGGGCACGGTCCGGGGACACACGCGGGTTACATAAACCTGCACGGCGCTGCTGGCATCAGCGCCACCTCCCCGGGCATCCAGGGATGGGGTGTCCACCTGGGACCCCCCCGGATCTGCTCCGCCCTCTCCAGGGCTTGTCCGTGCTGGGTGTGGGGGGTTTGGGGTCGGGTGGGCTTTGGGGCTGGGGGTGCTGAGGGACAGTGTGGGGAGCACCCCAAGGACCCGGCTTTCACTCGGTGGGCTGCAGGGCACGGCTGGCTCTGTGTGACTCTGGTGGGCACGGCTGGCTCTGTGTCTGACCCTGGTGGGCACGGCTGGGGTCTTGTGACCCTGTGGGCAGAGCGGGGGTCTCTGTGTGACCCTGGGGAGCAAAGCGGGGGTCTCTGTGTGGCCCTGGGTCTGTGTGACCCTGGTGGGCACGGCTGGGGTCTGTGTGACCCTGGTGGGCAGAGCGGGGGTCTCTGTGTGACCCTGGGGAGCAAAGCGGGGGTCTCCGTGTGACCATGGTGGGCACAGCTGGGTCTCTGTGACCCTGGGTCTGTGTGAACCTCATGGGCACGGCTGGATTTGAGTGACTCTGGTGGGCACAGATGGGGTCTCTGTGTGACACTGGTGGGCACAGCTGCCTCTGTGTGACCCTGGATCTGTGTGATCCTCATGGGCACGGCTGGATTTGTGTGACCCTGGTGGTGTGCAGGGCAGGGACAGCGGCCCCAGACTCACCCCCGCTCAGGGTGGCACCATCAGGGTGCTGTCACAGCATCCCTGTGCCCCACAAGGCCCCTCTGTGCCCCTGGACCCCTCCTGCAGGATCTGCAGGAGGGAGAGGAGCTCTGCCTTCATCCCAGGCAGCTGCAGGAGGGATGGACACAGCTCCGGACCGTGGCTTGAGGCAAAATCCGTAACTTTTGGGCAAAACCCAATGGGTTTGGGGTCCTGGGAGCTCACATCCTATAGGATGACCACAGATTCCACGCCGGACATGTCCCCACCGGCTCCCCAGCACCCGGACAGGGACTTTTGGCCCATCCCGATGTTTCTCCCGTTCCAGTTTCGCCCGGAGCGGGCGGCTGGAGCCTTTCATTGGTGACGGGGCGGCCTTGGCGAACAAAGGGCGCTTTCTTCACCCGCACGGGGCAGAGCACACCTGCCTGCCTTGGCACCGCCGCCGGTGCCCCCGGGGCTGGGCGGCACCGCCGGCACCGCGCCGATTCCCGGTTCCCGGGCGTCAGCAAACTCCAGCATCCTCCGCCCCGCCCAGTTCGCTGCGGACCGGCGGAGGCTGCACGCTGGTGGGGAGCAGAGCGCTGCCACCGCTCGTCCCGCCGTGAGCCGCCCCAGGATGCTCAAAGCTGCCTAGAGCCCGGGGAAGGTCCCGCTCGTGTCGCCGCTGCTCCCCTGGGTACCCCTCTCCCTGCACCCAGCGCCCCGGGACCCCCAGCTCGATAGGCAGGAGGAGCACGGAGCTTCCCAAGCCAATGGATCAAAAACTGCAGCTCCAGCACGAGGAGAAGAACATCCCCAGGGCCGCCCGGGCGGCTTTCTGCCTCCTCCAGATCCCGGAGCCGGATCCCTTCAGCCTGTGGGTTTAGGTGCTCCCGTCCGCCCGGCTTCGCCTCTCCCGGTGTCACCGGCGGAGAGCCCCGCTCGTCCTCGGTTTGGGGTCCCTGATGGACCCTCCAGGTAGCTATGGGGCACCGGGGGATGCTCGCCGAGCAGCGGGACCGGCTCGGTGCGCTCCGGATGGGGTGAAGGACAGGGGACAATGTCACCCTGGGGGGATGGCGGGGATGGCAGGTGCTGGGGTGGCTTCGGGGCATTGGGGGAATCTTCCTCAAATGGGGTTGGATGGCAGAGCCGGGCTGGGTCTGCGCCCTGGAGCGATGGGGTGGCTGTCCCCAGAGTGTCCCTGTGCCCCAGGGTGCCCCGAATCGGACAGGGAGCTTCCCGAGCAGCGTGGGATAGGGGACTTTGCCCTCTCTGGAGAAGGATGTGACACAGGCGGCTTCTAGGGCAACGATCCCTCCTCCCACCCTGCATCCTGTCCCATCCGGACCATCGGGGCAGGTCTGTCCCTCCCGCAGCAGGGCTGGGAGCTGGGTGACCGGTTTGTCCCTGGCTGTTCCAGCTGCCGGACAGGGAGGGCTGGGGGACACGGGGAGGACCGGGGGGGCACGGGGAAGGGCTGGGGGGACAATCGAGGGATGCCACCGGCCGGCTCTGCAAGCTCTGGCTCTGCACCCCGCGTCTGCGGGTGGCCCGGGTCCCGGAGGAGGGCTAATCCAGCAAATCTCCGCAGGCATTTCTCCCAGGAGGGGCCCCTGAGAGCGGGGAGCTCCCCCCTCGCTGGAAGCCCTCCTGGGAAGCGCAGCCCAGCCCTGGCCGGAGGCAAATACCTGCGCGGGGCACGGCCTCCCCACGCTGGGTGCCAGCGGCCGGGCGCGGGGCCAGCCTGGGTGCGGAGGGACTGGTGGGCGCGAGGTGCGTCCCGGCCGCCAGCCCCGCCGGGATGGGCGCAGGAGGGACGGGGACACACGCCCCGGACACGTGTCCGCCCGGTCCGTGCATCCCGACGGATGTCGCGGGACACGGCGGCCGGGGATCCCCTCACCATGCCGGGCAGAGTCCCGTCAAATACGGGAGGGTGGAGATGGAGCTGGAGGGTCCCCCAGCACCATCCCGAAGCATCGCCGTGCCTCAGTTTCCCCGTACCGCTGGCCGGGCAGGGGTCGGTGCTGCTCCCCGTTGATGTCCCGCTTCCTCCTCGCAGGATCCGGCCTGCCCGGGACGGCGCTGAGCACCACATGACTGTCGGAGCAGCATGGCCAGCGACGCGAGGATGGGGGAGACCCCGGCGCGGTGGAGAAGAGCCCCGGACGCAGCGCAGGACTCCCGGGGGATGGAGAGCAGCGGGATGGTTTTATCCCGAAGCGCCGCTGCCGAGCTGGGACTCGCGGGCTACGCCGAGCCCGGCAAGCTGAGCTACGGGATGGAGAAAGGGTGTCCCTGGAGGGGCTCCGAGGGATGTTTGGGACCCGTCCGGGAGCTCGCCGGTGGCCGGCTGGGCTGTCCCTACCCAGCGGGCCCGCCGTGCCTGCGGGACGCGCTGTGCCGCCCCAAGGACGGAGCCGAGCTGCCCCCGCTGCTGCCCCCCAGGAACGGGCAACCCAAAACGGGCTGGGGGGAGCCCTGCAAGGATCGCCCGGGGCCGCGCTGGGCCGAGGCCGTGCTGGCCCCGCTGGCCCTCTACAGCCACGCGTACCACCGCTACCCGCTGCCCGTGCCGGGGTTGGACTCGCAGCGCCCCGGTACCGCCGGCAAACCCCGCGCGGCGGCGGGAGACACGGCCGGAGAGCCCCCGGCTTTCCGCCACTGCCCCTTCCTCGTGGAGGCCAAGCACAGCCCCTTCCTCCTGTCCTCGCTGCTGCCCGCCGGACCCCCGGCTGAGCCCGCGTTCGGGGGCGCGGGGCCCGAGGGGCCGGGGGCGATGGGTGACGGGCGGTTCCCCGCCGTGGACTGGCGTTTGGGCTCCTACGCGCCCGCCTGGGGACAGCCACTCTACCTGGGGGTGCCGCCGAGGTGTAAAACGGCTCTGACCCCCTTCGACGACTGCTCCAGCTCAGGGAACAAGGTAGGAAACCTCGGAGCGGCTCCGCAAGGGGATGTTCGGCGGTCCCCGGTGCTCCCCGGAGGTGACAGCGGCTCCAGCCTCACCGGAACCCGCTTGGAGCGGCGGTGGCTGGCGAAAGGCGATGCTGGCACCCGCACCCAGGGCAGGCCAGCACCCTTGAGGGTGACACAGCCCTCCGCTGTCCTCTGCGCCTCGGCAGGGGGGTCCCGGCCCCCCGAGGCACGGGGCAATGCACGCCGCAGGGGTGATGATGCCACCCCCGGGCTGAGTCACGGCGGCGGGAGCCGAGGCACGGGGGCGGCGGGAGGCAGCGCTGCCAGCCCTGGGCGCGCCCGTCGCACCCCGTGCCGCTGCGGCTCCCCATTCCTTTCCCACGCTGGCAGCGGGGGGCACGGGCACCCCAGAACACCGGCACCGCAGACCGGGGAGCACCGGCTAGCGGGGAAACTGAGGCAGGGGAATGGGGTGCTCCCCCACACCCCTCGCAGGGATGTGGGTGACAGAAGCTGGACGGAGACCCACCCCTGGGGTGACACCGGTCCCTCTGTTCCCTTCCAGGAGTTTTACCCGAAGAAAGAACCCGGTTTCCACCCCTCGACCAAGAACCACGCGGCGCCGCAGCTGCTGGGCAAGAGCCAGGCAGGGCACGACAGAGACGGGGAGGGGGAGCCGGCGGTGCCGGAGCTGCCGGGAGCCCCGTGGAGGGATGGCCGGGCGGGGGGCAGCTCGGCGGTGCCCGCTCCCCATCCCCGCACGCCTCCCCCAAGCGCCAGCCGCCCCCTCTTCCTCCCGCAGCCGGGCCCGGGGGGCTGCGTGGGGCATTGGATGGGCGCTCGGCCCCACGGCGCCGATTTTTCCATGGACACGGGGCCGGGACGGCCCTCAGAGCCCAAAGACGAGCGCCTGGGCTACCAAAGCGTCCAGGCCGGCTCGCCCCCGGGATGCGGGGAGCCCAATCCATCACCTCTGCTGGCGGACGGGCACTACCCAGCGGCTCTCGCCAAGCCGGAGCCTCCCCCGGGCTGTCTGTGCCCCACCGCGGGCTGCGATGGGTGCCCGGGGGTGGGCTGCGGGGTGCCCAACCCCTTCGAGCCCACCCTGGCCGTACCCGGGGGGCGTTTTCCGTGCCCACCCAGCAACCACACCAAGCTGAAGAAGACGTGGCTGACGCGGCACTCGGAGCAGTCGCTGCCCCGCTCCAAAGTTTCCCGGCGGGATGGGGGTCCCCGAGCCCCCCGGGGAGGGAAAGCGCTCGGCAACGCCCCACGGCACGCCGACGGGCCCCGCGCTGGCCGGGACGGGCGGC
>VKON01003286.1:0-14131 GCA_009741485.1 Malurus cyaneus samueli | reverse complement strand
TAATTTACTTCTGCACCCCAGGAGCTCAAAGGCAAGGCATTTCTCGCGGTCGAGGCATCTTAAGGGTACACGGCAACGTGACTTGTCTTGGGCAGGAAAGACTTTCAAGGTGTTCACCCACCTTTTATACCACATCCTCTTGTTGATGTTCTCCTTCTGCATTTGATCCTGTTCTGCCCAAGCGCACCGTCCTTGCAGAAGCTTTCTGAAATAGTCCGATGGAGCCATCTGCCCATCCACCACCTCACCAAGGAAAGTCCGAAGATGAAGCTTAACTGGTGTTGTCCTCCTACGGCAGATACTCGTACGAGTATTGATTTTCACAGAATGAGATAGCGTCTCATCTGGGTGACTTTTCATGTCCTTAATTCCGATCCGTAAGATCTTCTGGAAGTTCCTGTTACCTAAACATCTTTCTTCGCAGTTGTTCTTGACATGAAAATATTGTTCGACCCTTTTCTTCATTAGCTCTCAGAAGGGTCTTGTATTATTCTGGAGCCTCCTGCAGTTCTGCATCTTTCTTAACTGTCCATTAGCTCTCTCAAGCTGCAGATCCTTGTGACTGACATTGTCTGTTAGCTGCCTGATAACAAAGTTCTCGTGGCTTGCAGTTTCTGATTGCTTTCACTCAAAAGGATATTGTAATGCGTGTTCGACGTCTGCTTTTTCTTTTCGCAGCTATTTCAGGCATGTAATTTCCTAGCTGGTTTCTAAGATCATTAATAGTTTCACTTAGCTCCCGTCCAGTGATGTTAATAATCTTCTGCAGCCTGCGATTCTCTGCGTCCTTGGTGAGGATCCCTGAACGCAGCTCTGCTAGCAGGATCTGAAGATCCGCCGTATCCTTGCGGCAGGTCGCCTCTTGAAGTGATATGATATATCAGCGAGGTGCTCAGAGTTCTCGGCGCCGAAGCTCACGCTGGCGTCCTGTTTCCGTGGTGACGATACGTCCCGCGGCGGAGGCACGTTCTGCGGCGGGCAGCACGTCCTGCGGCAGCACGTTCTGCTCCGCAACCATTAGAGCCTGTCCTCTTAGTGACGAGGGTTCGGACGCTGCCCGCTTCCTCCTGGGGGCGAGGTCTGGCTGTAGTGTGACGAACAGCGTGCTTGTCTTGAGCGCGCTGTCTGCATAGGCGGTCGGCTTCTGGGCGGCCGTCCCGAAGCCTCGCCGATCGCCGATGGCACGCTCTAGTTATGTGGGAATTTGGATCGACACTTATGGCACCATAATTTCAAAGCGCGGCAGTCACGGCGCAGGTGACCCAGGCAGTCCGCAGCGTATAAGCATCCTTAATTCGCGACGGCTGGACGCTCTGGAATTAGATCTTGTTACAGCGGCTTGAAAAAGAAGCGGTTAGAGCGGCTCGGTGAATCTGGTTTTTGGCGTTTTAGCCTGTGCCTGTTCTTTTTTTAACAACTGGCTGCTCCTAACATCCCTAATAGCCATCAAACCAGCATTTGCCTGTGACACTGGTTGGAATGTTGGCCGCTACCCGCTCACGGACGAGCTTCCTCAATATGTCCAGTCTGGCACTTTAAAGTGTTTAGCACTTCTAGTAAAGCAGAAATTACAGTTTCTGCAGTGTGCATTGATTGAGCATATACGGTACTCGTAGGTGTAATCAGGGATTCCAGCCTTTCGCGGAAATAGCAGTCGGCACTTCGTTTATAAACCGCTAAATGCCCAAGAAAGCTTCCATCCCACCTGTTTTTAAATTTATTAATTTCGCATAAATGATGGAACGCAGTGCTGGCTCTTTTATTTTAATCGATAGCCATTTCTTGCCAAGGCGCATCGTATTCCCCTGCACGTTCTCAGGATCCATTCCGGACCTAGTTTGCCTCGCCAACGTAAATATGCGCTCGACCCAGTACTCATCCAGAGTTACCGCACCACAGCCGTGTCCCAGGGCACCCCATGGAGGCCTATCTGGCTTACTCACTGAGATGCCAGAGTCCAAGAATAGGCCTTTGGCAGGTGCCAGGAGTGTTGTACTGGGGATGTTGGGGATGTCTTTGTGTTTCTTTTCCCACAGGACTCCTTTTGGTACCAGCGAGTGGGACCAAAGTGGCAGTGACTGGAACATCCGAGTCTGCACCCAGTGGAGCAGGACCAAGTGAGGATTGCGAAGAGGACACCAGTGACCTTACCCTCCTTACCATACAACATGATTTAATTTAATTGTAGAGAACTTTAAATTTTCTATTGCAGGACTGGAACCTCCTATATTGACATTCTCACTCATGATGGTGGTGCAACACTTAAAGTGCACGGGTAAAAAGGTGTTCTGGTTTCAAGAGGTGATATTGGCACCATTGTAATCAGAGACACTAAACATTTGCATGATAGAAACATTTTTCCAAATATTCTCTTTATGAGAAGTGATTTTGTGTTATTTCAAATTGCTTGTGTGTCTTTGCCAGAATCAGAGTCTTTTGCAAGACTCAGAGTGGGAATATGTGTAGAGCTACAAAAGTCACTTATCTGACCAGCTGCTTGGAGGTACTGATTCAACTTTGCTTCAATAAAGAGGGAATCCTCTTCTTTGGAAAGTGCCAAGCACAATTTTCTAACTTGCCCTCTTCATACACAGGTGGCCTGAATTATCTTGCAGTAGTGTTGACACTTAAAAAACATCATTTGTTAATTGCGACAGAGTTTGTCAGTTTGTCTCTTTTAAAACGCACAGATTTTACTCAAGAGAGGAATTCTGTGTAAGGACAAATTAACTGAATGGAGCTGACAGCTCTTAGTTGCTAGTTGTCTTAGTGACAGTGTCCTTCATGCTGTCATGAAATGTTTACCTGGTGAAACAAGGAATCTAATGATCAGGACTTTTTACAATTGAGAATTTCTATAATGTAGTTTAAACCAATCTATTTTGGAGAGTATATTTCACATTGCATAACCAGTTCCCAATTACGGGACCAGAGTTCCACTTTAAGAAAGGGAATGTGAATTGGTTGATGACATAAGCTTGGTCTTGAAATAAGCAGGACCTTGAAGCATTGTGGTCAGGACTAACAGAAGTCTACAGGTTCTATAGTGAAGGGGTTGATAGAGCCTTTGGACTTACAGAAATCCTCATTGTAACAGTAGAGAAGGCTTGGAAATAGCTTTCTGTGTTGGTTTGGGTACATCTATGCCCACATGGCAGCTTAAAAGTAAACGTACACCTCTCTAGTTTTGAGTTCCTACAAGCACATGCCTCTAAAGAGAAATCATTTGGTGACTGCTGCTTATGAATTTCTAATTTGGCTACCTGCACCTCTATCATTGGATTGGTTGGCTCTGATTTGGGAAAGCTGGAGACAAATCTGAGTTGAGTTTGAAGGAAGAAGATGCCACTGGTATTCCCGTTTGCCCACGAGATCTATCGGATTTGTTAAAGGACTAGCAGAAGAAACAGATGAAGAAAGGCTGTCGATGAACCCGACAAAGTGTCAAACTGTTTTGCTGTTCTTGTTGTTTATTCCTGTTGTTGTTATTCTATTTTTCTAATTTTTGTTATTGTTGCCATATATAGAGTTTTTATTGTTGTTATGTATATAGTTTTGCCTTCTGATGTGTTTTACAGTTTTGTTCTTGCAGGTTTTTCGGGCTGACTGGACTCTTCCTTCCTTTTTTAAAGAAAAACAGGGGAGATGGGCCTAGGCCTGGTAAGGGCAGAGAAGGTCCGTGAAGGTTCTGGAACATTCTGAGCCGTTAGTCAGCAGCCGGCCGGCTGCTATAACGGTCTCAGTGGGGCCTATCTCGAGTACCCTCGTGGCCATGAGAACCACCCATGTATCTGAATGGCAGAGGGAGTCAGCACGCGCCACCTGCAACGGCAGGACTGCCGTATAAGGAATTATATGGCGTTAGTAGGGGTTGGAGAACGTTCAGTTACTGTTATTACCGTTACGAAAAGCGTTACGTGTGACTGCCGTGACCGTTAAGAACTGTGGGTATAAAAACCCCTGGATGGCATAATAAAGTGAGAGAGAGATTTCATGTTACATCACGTCCACGAGGTTGTTTCTGTCTCTCTCCCGTCCCCTGGCAAATGGTCGGCTCCGACAGGGATTAAGCCATCCTGGGGTAGGATTGAATAGTTTTCACTGTAATTGAGCCATTTTGTGGAGACAGACTGATCCCTCTTGGCTTTTCAAATGAAAAGTAATGGCACTGCACCAAAGCCCAGCAAAACCCCCAAATCCTCCCAAATATCTCCCAATTAACCCCAGAAGAGGGGAGGCTTTCGGTGCCTTCCCAACACAGATCACTGGGAATGTGGGTTCCCAGGTTTCTTCCCACCACGGGTCCATCCACTCCACAGAGGGATGAAGCTGGGACAGCACATGAAGCTCTTCCTGCACCCACAGGGCTCCCCTCAGCGGTGACTCCGCTGGTGTTGGGTCAGGTTAGAGCTGCAATAGAAGCTCTTCCCACACTCCCTACACTCGTAGGGCCTCTCCCCGGTGTGGATGCGCCGGTGCACGACGAGGCTGCACTTGCGGTTGAAGCCCTTCCCACAGTCGGGGCAGCGGAAGGGCCTCTCCTCCGTGTGAATGCGCTGATGCCTGAGCAGTTCTGTGCTGGATGGGAACCTCTTCCTACAGTCGGGACACTCATAGGGTCTCTCCCCAGTGTGGATCTGCTGGTGGCCCATCAGGCTGGAGTTGATGCTGAAGCTCTTCCCACACTCGGGACACTCGTAGGGCCTCTCCCCAGTGTGGCTCCTCCGGTGGACGATCAGGCTGGAGTTGTGTCTGAAGACCTTCCCACATTCCCCGCACTCGTGGAGCTGCTCCCCGGTGTGGATGCGCTGGTGACGGACCAGGCTGGAGCTCCAGCTGAAGCTCTTCCCACACTCCCCACACTTGTAGGGCTTCTCCCCAGCGTGAAGCTGCTCATGGACCCCCAGCTCTGAGCTCTGGCTGAAGCTCTGGGTGCCTTCCTGGCACAGGGTGGGTCTTTCCCCCTCAGAGCACCCTGAGATGGGTTTGGGGTCCCTCCTCATACGGGATCTCTGGGGCTTTTCCTCCCCGTTGGATTCCTGTGCTGTGGAGCCGCTCAGAACGGCCTCTTCCACAAGGTTCTGCTGGGACGATTTGTCATCCCTGGTCTCCATCCTCAGCTCATTGTCTGGGGGAGGAAGGACAAGGAGAGGATGGGATTTGCTCGTGCCAGAGGGAAGGGGAAGTGAGATCCCCCACATCCATCACCATCAGGACGGTGTCGGCAGTGGGTTCCTGCAGCCAGGGGCATGCTGGGCTGGGAGATGGAGCAGGAGAGAGGGGAAAGGAGCAATGAATTCCTCCTCACCTGCCTGGGGGTCCTGGGGCATCCTCCTCTTCCTCACAGCCTCCTCTCATCTGCCAAGGTTTGGGAATGGAAACCCTGTTTAGGGGGAAAACAAGAGTGGAGCACATGGGGAGGTCTCCCGCCCAATCCTCTCTAGATCTCACCAAGTGTCTGGAGTCCATGAAAACCTCCAAAACTCAAGAGTGAGTGAAAAAAAAAACCCTCCTAGGGTTAGCTCACCCTAACAAAACTGAATTACAAACAGTTGAATTACAAACAATTGAAATACAAATTGAATTACAAATAACTGAATTACAGACCAGTAGCTAAGAAACAATAACCCCTAAAATTGGAAGATAAAAAGAGAATAGAGACCATAATTAATAAATTTCTAGCATCAGGATTATTGAAGGAATGTGAGTCAGAGTATTGCCAATAAAGAAACCTAATGGAACACAGGTTCTGTGTGTCCCTCAGGATTCTTGAAAATATCAACAGTTCTGAATTGTTGTCCCTCAGGATTTCTGAAATACCAACAGGTTCTGTGTGTCCCTCAGGATTTCTGAAATATCAACAGGTTCTGTGTGTCCCTCAGGATTTCTGAAATACCAACAGGTTCTGCGTGTCCCTCAGGATTTCTGAAATACCAAGAGGCCAAATCTGCTAATATTGACACACAAATAACAAACACTGTTAACTCTGCTTCCTTTCTGCAATAAAAAGCAGAAGCTGAGCTGGTGCTACACGAGTGCCTGGAAACCATGGAGGCTTTGTACTCCACTGCCCAGATCTGAAAGAAGAACCATTCCAGATTCACTGATGGCAGCAGCTCGTGAAACAAGTGACACGGAAAGCTGGGTGTGCTGTGATCACTGTGTCTGAGGAAATTGAGTCAAATCCTTTACCTGCAGGAAATTCAGCTCAAAAGGCAGAGCTGACAATGGTTCAGTGACTGCAGCAGCTTCCTGAAAAAGGGAACGGAGAAGCTGGGGCGCTCTTGTCGATGTTGACCACTGGTCTCTGAGTTCAAATTCCTCACCTGCAGGAAAATTCAGTTCAAAAGGCAGAGCTGACAACTGGTTCAGTGACTGCAGCAGCTTTGTGGAATGAGGGACACGGAAACTTGTGACAGTGACCACTGTGTCTGAGGAAACTGAGTCAAATCCTTCACCTGCAGGAAATTCAGCTCAAAAGGCAGAGCTGACAACTGGTTCAGTGACTGCAGCAGCTTTGTGGAACGAGGGACACGGAGAGCTGGGTGTGCTGTGACCACTGTGTCTGAGGGAAAACTGAGTTCAAATCCTTCACTGCTAGGGAACTTCAGCTCAAAGGCAGAGCTGTGGCTCTAACCCGACGTTGGCGGCTGGCCAAAGAAAAATCATTCAAATATCTGACAGACACCAACTATGATTTATGGGATTTGGGTCTGGTGTGATTTTGGGGGAAAGAGGACTCTTAACAGCACAGAATAAAGTGGTCAAATATGCAAGCCAAGTGCTCAGACTCCTGGAAGCAGTGAAACTCCCATCACATTGTTGGTGACACTCTAGAGGTAACACTCTCCCTGAGGAAGGCAAGATTCCAAAGTTAAATTAGAGAAATAAGCCAATGATAAGGGCTCTGATACCCACTAAAGCAACCAGTAAATTATCGACCATCAGATTACAAATGGATACAAGATAATAAAGAAACTTCCAGAGAATGGAGTGGGACAGTTAGAAACAGGCCAATACCTGAAAAAGCTTTGAAACACTGTGTGAAATGTGAACTTGATAAAACTCATTGGGGAATAAACTCCCTCCACCAACACCTCAAAGCATAAATTGCAGGCCCATGTTTGTTAGAAGTCACTAAAAGAGTAACATCGCAGTGTGACATTTGTTTAAAAAACAATCCCAATATAACAATTAGGAGAGCACAAGGAGTCATTGACAGGGAAATTTTTCCAGTGGATGTATGGTAAATAGATTTTTCTGAACTCCCAAAGAGGGTTTCAGATATCATTGGTATGTTAAACTGATACCTTTTCTGGTCACCAGAGGCATTCCCTTGGTTGAACAAACAACTACTACAAGAAACTACTACAAGAAGTAGTAAAAGTACTGCTAAATAAAATTATCCGTATGTTTGGAGTACCCAGAGAAATTTCCTCTGATAGGGGAACGTATTTTCTGTGCTGCACAAATTGTGCAAAGCAATCAGCAAATGTATTACAAATCAGTGCCAAACTTCACACTCCTCCAACTGCAAGCAATGGTCAGCAGAGGAAAAAATGAACCCATATATCAAACAGCAAATAGTAAAAATTTGCCAAGAAACCAATTTGCACTGGTATCAAACTCTACCTGTCACCCTTGTGAGACTGAAGATGAAACCGAGATCAAAAGAAAATATTAACCCATGTTTGAAAATAGTTTATGTTAGACCTAAATGGATTGAATGCTACTCAGGATGAAAATCTGGCTTAAGAAGGCAATTAATATATCTATGAATATTTAATGGCAATAAACAAGAAACTGTACCAAAACTGTAATGCTGTGTTTGAAAATCAACCAGGATCACAAATTGCATGTGACTGGAAACATTTTAAGAATTTTTCCTGTAGAAGTGGGATGGACTTTTCAAAGTCCTTCTGACGACTTTCACTGAAATTTGTGTCCAAGAGAGACCAACCCGAATCCATTCTACCCGAGTCAAGAAACTGAAAAAAACACCCATTGTGATGTGGCAGGCAGTGCCATGTGTATTTCTATCCTTGGAATTTACAGATACAGCCTCCCGGTCTGAAGAATCTCCGTTAAAAGAATTTACTCAAAATACTCATAGAACGAGGCAGGTGTTGGTTATAAGTGTTCTTAATCCAAAAAAAATATTATTCTAGTTGTAGATGAAAGTTATTGTGTATTTAAATATCTGGTAGACCCTAGCCAAGTGGAGTTAGAAACTGAGAAAAGAAGCGTTTTAAATATATAGCTTGACATACATGATGCCATTCTCTAGCTGTAGGTAATTTGATTGAAGCTTGAGCTTTAAGCATCTAGAAAATGAGTAAATAAGGGTTTTAAAATGGACAGAAAAAAAGTAAGATTCAACAAACAAGGTCTCAGACATAGGCTAGAGCTGGACAAATCTCTGCATAAGTTCAACCTCTCTGTATTGGACAAGAAAAACGATATGAGGCCAATTAAGTTTTACCACTAAATCAAATGAAAATTCCGAGCTGCGTTTAGGTCAGCTGGTAAATAATAGTCTTAAACATGAAAGCTCAAGAGTTTAGAAAAGCAGGTAAAGAAGTGGAAAATTAATGGAAAACTTTGAGCAAGTTGTAGAGGGAATCAGACGTATGTATGGTATTTTTAACCTGCTTCGGAATTTCCTTGTCTGTAAAATTACTGAATATGATCAGAATATAGCAAGGGATGTCTTCTGTCAAACCTTGCACTGTAACAACGTTTGCTGTTGATTTTGTCTTCCTTATTATTCTCCCTTTGTTTAATAGTGTTTGTCAGTGTCCCCGCTGTCCCTCGTGTCGCTCCCAATCCGCCCATCCCCCTGGAGCACCAGCGAGGTTTAGCTCGGTTTGTTTTGGTTTGCTCTTCCCAACCTGGGCAAAAAAAACGATTTGGGGATTTTCTGCCAGCAATCTCTCCCCTCCTGTACTCACCCAAAAGGAGCTCCGGAGAACTTCCTTACTATTTTCAGATCAATCCCGATTTGGGTCCGGGCCCGTTCAGAGCAGTTCTTTTCTCCGCTTTCCCCTCCACAACCAGCGCGGGGCGGGCCTGAAGAGCGCGGCGGGCTGTGCCGGGCAGGAGCCCGCCACTCGCTTCATTGGCCGATTTCTGCCTCACTCGTTTTCTCACGCGCTGATTGGTCAGAGTGGGAGATCACGGCCCCGGTCTCCGCCCCCAGGCCTGTCTGAGGGCGCGGGTTTTGCCGCCATTTTCAGTCTGTGAGGGGCTCGGGAGCGGCGCACCGGAGCTTCCGAGGAGGGCGGCGGCGGAGCGCCGGTGCTGAGGGCGGGCGGCCGGAGCTCCGCGAGAGCGGCCCGGCGAGCTCGGAGGCGGCCCCAGCGCAGCGTGGAGCCGCGCTCCGGTTCTGCCGGGCCGGGGCTCGCTGCGGCGAAGATGGACACAGGGAGGGTTGTGCTGTTTCGTTGTCCGTCTGTCCCTCCCGTGTTCCCCCTGCCCTGAGGCCGCTGCGGGAGCGGCTGCCCGCGGTCTCCTTCCCGCTGAGCCTCGGCAGGAGCCGGTCCGGAGCAGCGCTGGCTCTCCCGGTTGCTGCGTAGCACGGAGCGTGGTGCCGTGTTTCTGGGACTGTGCGGGAAAATTCTCATCGCCAGAGGTTTCTGTCCCCAAGGATTCTTGTAGAAGTGATTTTATTCATCCACAACGGGAGAGGCCATGAGGATTTTCCGATTTGGTCTCTAAAACGCCGCCTCTTTATCCCGATTTCCCCGGTCACATCTCCCTCTTTCCTCCCTGGCTGGGGTACTGGGAAGATTCAGATGCCCGATTCACCCACTGCATGTGCTGCTTAATACGCACCCCGTTTTGTATAACACCCGATATTCATGGCTCTGGGAAGTCTTCATCCTTCGTCAATTAAGTCAGAAATCTGTCTGGTGTATGTAAATTTCCCCTTTTTTGGTGCCCTGCAGCGAGGATGGCATCATGACACGCTTTTTCTCTGATTAAATCATCCTTGTGCTTGGATTCCCGATTGATTTTCCTGAGCCTTTGGTAACTAAAACACGCCAGCGCTCTGTTACACCGTGTATAACACAGACAGTGGCAGCACATGTTGGAGTGGGAAAGGATGACCCCCCCCCCCCCACACCACATTTTATGATTTATTTCCCCAACATTCTCCATTTGCTCGTTTTCTTGCATCTTAACCCAATTTCTGTTCAGTCACACTCCTACTTCTGGCTCTCCTTTAGTGTTCCAAATTCTGTCTGTGCAAGCAGAGTTTGGGCTGAGGGGCAGAGGGAATGAGCCCAATTCCTCCCCCAGGCAAGAAGGCCCTGGTGCATTGTGCACACTTTGCCCCATCAGTGTTAATTTGCATTTCTAAAGCTCCTCTCCTGGCTGCCTGGAACCAAAACTCTCTTCCAGTGACTTAAATGTGGCCTTCCCCACATGTTTGTTTTTCGTTTTTTTTTTTTTTTAACAATATGTCTAATAACTTTTTATGCGTTAAAGGGTCACTTTTAACCTGTTTACACCTCTTGTAGTTTTGCAAAATGCAGCCTAAAGGGGGACACTGTAAGACCCATATCAAAATTTTGCCATCCCTAACAGCGCACACATGCACAATAAAAACTCCAAAGCAATAAAGATTTTTGCTATTTCTTCTTAGACTAAAATTTGATTCTCACACCCTGGCCCAAACCTCACTGACATACTCCCTGGTGCAAGGGGAGCTCTGCCACCCCAAACAATCCATCTCCATCAACCAGGGGACTTCCTCCTCCTGAGGGTCCTCCTGTCTCTGCTTCCAGTGTCCTTGTGCCCTGCAGATGGAGCCCTGATTCCTTCCCAGGGGCTGTTTGTGTCGGCTCTCCCTGCTGAGGAGGGCAATTGCCTCTGTCACATCCTTGTGGCCCATTTGGCCCCTTCAGTCCCAGGCCCGTGCCGTTCATCCCTCTGGGCTGTAGAAACTCTGCCATGGCCTTTGCCATTTGCTTTCATCCCTTGTGTCCCCATTCCCCTGCTGTGCCTTTGTGACCAACTCCTCCAGGGGCTTCTCTGCAACTCCTCGCAGCCCCCCTGAGTCCTGTGGGTGGCTCATCTTTGAAGCTGCTGAGATTTCTGCAATATCATTTGTTTATCCAGTGTCTCAAAATTCTTCAAAGATAAGGCCTGACCTCCAGGTGTAATCCACATTTCCCAGGGGGAAACCCCCCTGAAATCCTGCCCTCCTTGTTTTCCTGACCTGGAAGCCGGGGATGCAAAGGCCCTGGGGCAGCTGGCAGTTTTTGAGGATAAAATGGTGCTGGAAAACATCCCAATCTTCACTGTTTTTCCCTCCCTCCTCTTTCCCATCTTCCTTTTTCGTACCACATAGATTCGTCCTTCTGTTACTTCCCTTAACCATATTCCTCTCCCTTCAGCCAATCCTTTCCCAGCACACCAACACCACCCGTCCCCTGTGTTCAAAAGCCCTTCTCCATTTCCCTTATTGCCCGCCCTGCACATCCATGTCCTTAATTATCTCTGGGAGAATATGCAAATTACCTCAACATTCTCCCCTTTTGTATAATGTGCGATATTCATGGCTCTGTTAAGTGTTCTTGTGGAAGCTCAGGAATTGAGCAGGACCTTGGCTGAGCAGCAGTCGGTGTCAATTATAACATTTTCTGAAATTGATTGTTTCTTCCGTTACTCCCTTATCTACAAGGCCCTGTCCCTATCTCCAAGCAGATTCACTCAGTCTGTTTTTAAAGATAAATTAATCATATTCCTTTCATGGCTCCCCCTTGCGGGGAACATCCCCCCCCCACCGAGCAGGGTGCCCCCCTTGCTGCAGCCCCACCCCCTCGGGCAGCGCTTCAGCCAAATCGAGCGTGCGGCGCTGATGACTCAGCAGTTGCCAGGCAGACCCACAGCGCCCAGCGCTCCCCACCTGACCCTCACCTACGCAAAAAATAAAATGGAGGAGGATGGTACAAGGAGAAGGTGGTCGGATTATGCAGGAGAAGGAGGAGTAGCAGGAGGAAGAGGAGTTTGAGGAAGAGTAGGGGTACAGGAGGAGGAGGAGGTAAGAGAGTGTGAGAAGTGTAGATAACAGGAGAGGCAAGAGGAGGCACCACAAGGTCCCAGCACTCCCTGTATCTCCAGCCCCTCACAAGCCCCAGGAGCATTGACCCCCTCACATCCAGCAGGGGAGGAGGATCCACAATTTTCATGGGAGTAAATCTGTCGTTTCTGAAGTTTGTTGGGTTAAATGTTGGTGCTTTGGGTTTTTTTTTCTGACTGATTTTTTTTTTTTTTGGAGGGGTGTTTGGCTGAATCCTATTTTGGAGTTGGGGGCCGTGTCTTTATGTTTGAGGTATTCCTGGGCTGAATCTTGGTGGTTTGGAGTTTTTATGGACACAAAAGAGCTGGAGACTTGCAGAGATGAGCCTGAGCAGGAGAAATCCATAACCCAAGGTGCTCACCCCTCGTTTCTCCCCCCAGACCAGGATTTGTCATTCCCAAGGAGATGGAGGAGGAAGAGCCCCGGAGATCCCACAGGAGGAGGGGCTGCAAACCCAGCCCAGGGAGCTGCGAGGAGAAAAGACCCTCCTGGGAAGGCACTGGAGATCCAGGTGGAGCTCGGGGTTGGGGGAGAAACCTCAGGTTGGGGAGAAACTCTGCCAGTGCTTGGAGTGTGGGAAGAGCTTCAGGTGGAGCTGCTGAGCTGATCCAGCACCGAATGATCCCCCACAAATGTGGGGAGTGTGGGAAGAGCTTCAGCCAGAGCTCCAACCTGAGGGAACACATGAAATATCCACACAGGGGAACGGCCCCACAAATGTGGAGAGTGTGGGAAGAGCTTCAGCCAGAGCTCCAACCTGAGGGAACACCAGAGGATCCACGATGGGGAACGGCCCTAAGAGTGTGGGGAATGTGGGAAGCGCTTCAGATGGATGTTCAACCTGAGGGAACACCAGAGGATCCACACTGGGGAGCAGATCTAGGAGCGACCCGAGTGCGGGAAGAGGTTTCAGAGCAGCTTCCATCTCCTCCTCCATGAGCGGATTCACACAGAGGAGAGGCCCTTCCTCAGCAGAAAGGGCTTCAAACACGACTCCACCGTTGTCAGGCACCGGCACCTCCACACTGGAGAGTGTCCTGAATGTGGGAACAGCTTCAAACACAACTCCCACCTAGACCTGCACCGCTGCATCCACGGCGAGGAGAGGCCCTGTGAGTGTCCTGTGTGGGAAGGGCTTTGTCCCCTGCTGTAACTCCATCCCCCGTGGGAGTAGCCATGTTGGAAGATCCACAGGAGTGTCCACGGTGACCCCTGTTCTGGGTGATCCATGTTTGGATCCAGTGTATTGGTTTGGCATGGACAGGGTTTGGAAGTGAGGGGGCTCCAGGGGTGAGCAGCTTCCAGAAGTTTCCCCCATGTCTGTGTCCTGTTCCACCCCCCTGAAGGTGAGGAGTAACCAGGTTCTTGTTAATGGATCCCATGGGACAGATTAGAGGGAAATGACATGAATGATCTGGGTTTATAAATATATCTCTGTAGGGTTAATTTTAGAACAATCTGGTTGCTGTGTAAAGCGGTTTGAAACCCTTCTGGTTACCATCTCCAGTCACATAAAAGCATAAAATTAACACTTTAAAAATGTATAAGGAAAAAGAAAGAATGTATTGGAGTAGGAAGATACACAGTCACCAGCCCTCAATCTGGCAACAAAACTTTTGGTTTGATCGGTACAATATCCAAGTGATGTTCCCAGGCTGGATCCCTCCAGGAACACCAAATTCCATAGGTTAATTCCATAGGTTTGTCGCTGTTGGCCAGACAGTCGGACACATAAGGAACAGACACAAAGGGACACACATTACACACACAAAAATAAACCACTTTATTCTGGGACAAGCTCTTTTATCCACTTGTCTCGGTTTGAGGACAATGTTTTCAGGAGAGAAAACGGCACAGGGAAACGTTTCCTCTGAATGAAACAAATTTGATAATTTTTTTCCCTCCAAACAAGGAAATAGATTGCTGGGGCAAAAAAGGTGAAGAGAAAAAAGGTAGGTTATTAACAAAAAAAAACAAAACAGTTGGCCCCACGGGGACAAACAGATAAAAGAGGTTTTAAAAATTTTTCCCAAAATTTTCTTT
>VKON01003282.1:0-50511 GCA_009741485.1 Malurus cyaneus samueli | reverse complement strand
AAGAATTTCTATAGTAGTAGATGTATCAATATCTATGTACATAATCGCTCTAAAAGCACACTATATGTAATCTATATGAGAACACCGCACTCTAGAGATGAAGGCATGCCACCTCGGATTAACTAGGCACCCCATAAGTCTCTCTCTTATGAGTGAGGAGTTCGCCGAAAAGTGGACAAGCGCACCAATAAACTTGGAGATCTAAAATCCGATCCCGTCCAAAGGCCGCTCTGGTACCATTGGTAACTTGCTTCATGGCTGGCATGAGAACCAGCATGTAAATCCAAAGATGAAGCAAAGGGCAGGGACTATCCTAGGATTATGTGTCAAATATGACCCATGCAATGATCCCTGCTCGCACCCTTGCACTATTGGGTCTGAGCTACACATCACATTCCAACTGGCCGGTGCATCTCATACTCGTCGTGCCTTTATCACGAGCCCACGTTATAGTCACTGCGGACAATATGACAAGGCGGAACACTAAGACACTCATGGTGAAATCTACTTCACCAGTAAGTAATGCCACCTAACAGCCAGGTAAAAAACAAGAAATACTATCAACATCCAATTGTCACATCAATAAGAGAACAACCTAACACTCAATACTCGACCATAAGCGCTATGGCATATCTACTATACCAGGGCGTAGGCAACCACACCACACATGCCCCTATTCGGCTCCTGTGGTGCCTAAGTTGAACGGATCAACAGCCCAGGCAGGGCGCGAGATTCACTGAGAGTATGGCACGCACATATTTGGCTGGTGTTCAGGTAGCCGAGCGCGAATCAAATCTCCCCGACAGCGGCTGCGACACAGAGGGATGCTGGTGCGAGTGGACGTTCTGCGTGTCGCGCTAACATAAAAAAAAAAAGGATTAAACACCAAGAAGGTTGAGATGCCAGTTATGACAATAAAGGCCCCAGGAGAACACATGGATCGATAAGTTCTCTCCAGCGAAGCCTGGACTAAATAAATGGAGTTGCGACCACACAGATAGCACAAGTGCCAGAGAATGGGAATGAGATACGATAAAAGCTACTTAATCAACGAACAGGCGGGACACGCCATGAGAGTTTCGTTTCGGGCGTTAATGCTCAGAATGCTTCTAGAAATGAACAGCAAGAAAGGCAGAAGAGTAAAGCATGTACTCGGCAGAGAGCACACAGATGGGCAAAATAAGAGAGGAAGAGGCTCACTGGCGAAATCCACGAGCGGCAAGATGAGACGGAGGCTGGCATACACCAGCAAGCAATGCACCGGAACTCGGGAGTTACCGGTCTTTCGTATGAAAATTACACAGGGGTCCCGAAGGTCAGAAGGTGAGGAGCCCAGAAGCCCTACGAGATGCTCATGGCCAAACTCCACGAACCTAATTGCCAAGGAAAAACTAAGGATCGTCTTCAGCATGGACCTAGGAGCAGGCGATGCGTCATCGTGGCCACTGTCACAGAGCCGACCACCACGTACATCTCTTCCCCCACACTAAAAACCAAGACCAGGGCGAGAGAAGTAAGCTCAGCTACCTCTAACCACTCCTGGTCACAACATACAACACCTTTCTCTCAAGTCACCATGACTCGTCTCGGCGAACGTGCGTTATCTGCACAGAGGGAAAACCTGGCAATGAACCTAGGTCAAGAGAAGGTCTCGCCCAAAGCGAGCACATGGGTTCCTGTATCCTGGGCCTTGGTAACCACCTTCTCCCGTCCCTTTCAGTAGGTTCAGATGGGTATTATTCAGAATTTCCATGTTATCTTAACAGTTCACACACTTGGCAGACGCCGGTACACAGCTCCTCGAGTTAATGAAGGCACTCACTATAGCAAACAAAATGGGAGAGAAAATCCCTAAGAAAAGAAACAAGAGGAAGAGAATCTATAACTTCACAACATTATACCACCCTGATTTTTTTGTTTCCCCATATATTATTTGATTAATAGCTACATGTCTATATTAATATGCACATATCTATAACTATGTATGCACAAATATTTAACTATATACAGATACTGCAGTGCATTAGCAAACAGTTGGTATAACAGACATCCTAACATTACAAGGGATTGCTCACCTAAAATCAAATCCCCTGAGGTACACAAGAGGGTTATTTCTATTCTCCTGCATTACATACTACGTGCAACCTGGTCCTTGGGCAAAAACAACTTTTTGGATGGGTTTGTCCTTATTCGAAGCAGAATAGATCTAAACAATTTTCCCTAACAGTCTCTGATGCAGTACACTAAGGGAACTTAGTGTTTCCATTCTGGTAGGTGTGCAAGGCTCAGATTGGGGCACGGCCTGCCTTTGGTGAGACTGCGGTGTGGTATGAGTACTAAGTGTGGTCTTTGCGCAAGTGCTTCCTCAGTTTTTGGAAATCCCCGCACCCAGTGTTGTTCAAGGTGGTTTTTATGAGTCCATGCACTGCTCCACTTTCCAGCAGCTGGTGCATGTGCAAGGGATTGGGTACATCCACTTGATGCCTAATGTTCCTAGCCTAGGAGTTTATAAGAATTCTGAAATGAGTCTCGTTGTCAACTCTAATTCTTTCTGGGTACCATGCCTCCAAAGGACCTGTGTGTCAAAGGTGCCAGATGGTGCTATGGCAGTGGGCGAGGACACAGGGTAGGTCTTTACTACCAGATGTTGCCTCTACCAGTTGAGTACATAGTATGCATTGGCCTTGACGGGTTTGGGGCAGTGTGATGTAATCACTATCAGCAGGTTCACCATACTTGTCACTTGTCTCACTCTTCCCATACCACAGGGCTTCATCCTGCTTGGCCTGCTTGGATGGAGCCGCACATGTCACAGTCCTGGATAACCTGGAGACGCGTCTATGGTTAATCCTCCCTTGGTTGTGCCCACTTATAGGGGCAATCTTGCCTGAGTGGCCTGAGGTCATCATGGGCCCATCGAGAGCAGAACAACCACCCTTGTGCGTCAAATCCAGGGTCAATTTGGGACACATCTATCTTTTGCAGCCCCATCTACCTGCTCATTTTTTTGGTGTCCTCGTTAGCCCAGCTCTGGGGACGTGGGCATCTGCAATGGCAGAACTTTCACAGGTACTTCGTCCACTCCAGGGCAGCAATGTCTTCCCTTCTTCAGCAGCCCAGATGTGTTTGTCCCCTAGCGCTGCCCAATTGGACTTTTTCCACTTTTTCAGCCACCCTTCCCACAGAGCATTGGGCTACATCCATGAATTGGTGCAAAGTAGAGAGGCATTGGCACTATGTCCCTTCAGCAAGTCCAAGGACAGCTCGTGATGGCGTTTGTAGTTTGGCCAAATTGAACTTGATCCAGCCTTCTTTTTCTGTGGGCTTGTTGCTACACTGTCTGTGTAGGGTCCATAGGGGCGCTGCTTCCACTTTCGGTTCATTGTTTCAATGCAACAGGAGCTGTGAGTGAAGACAGCGTAGCGTTTATCCTCTGCTGGCAGTTGGTTGTGCAGTGGAGCTTCTTCAGCACGTGTCACTTGTTCTTGCTCCTCTTCATCAGCGAGACCAAAGTTTTCAGCTTTGGGCCAATTTGTAATTATTTCCAGGATCCCAGGGCAATTCCGGTTTCCAATATGTAGGGAGTGTTAACAGCTTGCATGGGAGAAAAACTCCACGTCCTTGGCTGTCTTGAGAAAAAGAGATTGGAATGTAGAATTGGTAATGCAGGTGGCTTACAATTATAAACATTACAAATACTGTAGCTTCTGCAAACCTACCAATCCTATGCTGTTGAGTAGAAAGTGACAGCCTCACTGACCAATGTATGTGTGACACAAATGTATGCACTGGTTGCTAAAGTGGATAAAAGAGGCCTGTCCCAGAATAAAGGGGTTACTTTTTGTGTGTGTATATGTGTGTCTTTGTGTCTGTTATTTGGTGTCGGCTGTCTGGCCAACAGCGACACCAATATGGGTGCGCTGCGTAATGAGGGCAATCCATTTGCTCCAGGTTGCATCAGTGGTGTGGTGGGTGGAGGGAACCTTTCCTTTAAGCATCCACCCCAGCACCGGTAGTCGGGGAGCCAGGAGGAGTTGGGCTTCAGTGCCAATCACCTCTGAAGTGGCTTGGACTCCTTCATAGGCTGCCAAGATCTCCTTCTCTATTGGGGTGTAATTGGCCTCAGACCCTCTGTAGCTTCAGCTCCAGAATCCCAGCGGTCGGCCTCGAGTCTCGCCAGGCACCTTCTGCCAAAGGCTCCAGGACAGGCTGTTGCTCCTGGCTGCAGAGTAGAGCATGTTCTTCACTTCCGGTGCTGTCCTGACTGGGCCAAGGGCTACCGCATGAGCGATTTCCTGCTTGATCTGGACAAAGGCTTGCTGCTGTTCAGGGCCCTAGTGGAAATCGTTCTTCTTGCGGGTCACCAGGTAGAGAGGGCTCACGATCTGGCTGTACTCAGGGATGTGCATTCTCCAAAAGCCTACGGCGCCTAGGAAAGCTTGTGTTTCCTTTTTGGTGGTTGGTGGAGACATCAACGTGATCTTGTTGATGACCTCGGTGGGGATCTGACGCCGTCCGTCTTGCCACTTTACCCCCAGGAACTGGATCTCTCAGGCAGGTCCCTTGACTTTGCTCTTTTTGATGGCAAAGCCAGCTTCCAGGAGAATCTTGATGATCTTCTCTCCTTTCTCAAATACTTCCATTTCCATGTTCCCCCACGCAATAATGTCATCAATGTATTGCAGATGCTCTGGAGCCTCACCCTTTCCAGTGCAGCCCGGATCAGCCCATGGCAGATGGTGGGGCTGTGCTTCCAGCCCTGGGGCAGACAGTTCCAGGTGTACTGCACGCCCCTCCAGGTGAAGGCAAACTGAGGACTACACTCTGCTGCCAGAGGAATGGAGAAAAACGCATTGGCAATGTCAGTGGTCGTGTACCACTTTGCTGCTTTGGACTCCAGCTCGTACAGGAGCTCCAGCATGTCTGGCACAGCCACGCTCAGCGGTGGAGTCCCCTCATCCAAAGCACGATAGTCCACAGTTAATCTCCATTCTCTGTCGGAGTTGTGCACAGGCCAGATGGGGCTGTTGGAGGGTGAGTGGGCCTTGCTGACCACCCCTTGGCTCTCCAGCTCCCGGATCATCTTGTGGATGGGGATCACGGCATCTCGATTCGTCCGATACTGCTGGCGGTGCACTGTCGCAGTGGCGACTGGAATGTGCTGCTCTTCCACCTTCAGGAGCCCAACCGCAGACAGGCAGATAGTCCAGGACAAAGTGTTCAGTTGCCTGATGCCCTCCACCTCTACAGCAGCTATTCCAAAAGCCCACTTGAGCGCTTTTGGATCTTTGAAAAAAAACATTCCAGAGGAAATCTATGCCCAGAATGCATGGGGCCTCTGGACCAGTCACAATGGCATGTTTCTGCCACTCCTTCCCAGTCAGGCTCACCTCAGGTTCCAACATGATCAACTCCTGCAATCCCCCTGTCACCCCAGCAATAGAAATGGGTTCTGCCCCCATGTGTCTCGATGGCATTGATGCCTTAGGATTTTTAGTTTCTATCTTTTCATGCATCTGTATTCTTGTACTTCTCTAGTACAGCACAAAAAACTACCATTCTCCCATCTTTAGACAAAACAATTCCTCTCTGAGCCTGAACCAAAGGACAACCTCACTGCCTCAGAAGACCCCAAAAATATATGTAACAACAGGCGAGTTGGCGGGGGAGCAATGTTGCCGGGTGGTGTCACGATCCGCTTAACTTCAACGCCCGAAGGGTCGTGAGCGGTTTCGTTAATCAGAATCTCAGAGTGCAAAAGAAATGAGGGGAAATATATATGCTTAATATATAATAACAGGAAACAATTTATTTCGGCATATTTTGCGATAAAGAGAGGTGGAGCGGAGAGAAAGAGAGAGAAAAGAGAAGAGAGAGAGAAGGAAGAGTGGTTAGTAGCTACTGATGCCTTAGGATTTTAGTTTCTCTATTTTCATGCATCTGGTATTCTTGTGTACTTCCCTTACAGGCACTAAAACTCGTTGCTTATCATCTTTAGACAAAAATAATCCCTCTCTGAGCCTGAATCCAAGGACACCTCACTTGCCCGAGAGCCCAAATATCGTTAGAAAACAGTGGATATGGGGGGGAGGCAAGTTTTGGGGTGGTTGACATCACAACCTTGTAAGATCATTGGAGAATTAAGACCCAATATGTTAATAAGGCAGAACTGTATAAAAGGTGAAGATCTCGTGAACCCGTTGTCCATTGGTGGGTGTAGCTCAGGGAGGCTTTGTCTGCCCTACGATGTACCAGTAGGCCTGTTAGGCGACTGTGATTAAAGTTGTGTTGTATCTATTCTCTTAAGTTTGATCTGGCCTCTCTTTCAGATCCAAGCCTGGGATTGATAAGGCACAGTTCTGGCGACCCAATGGGACATAGGAGACTCTGGAGATTCCTCTGGACCGAGTAAATTTCAATCCATTCACCCGCTGGCTTTTGGGGTGGCGCACTGTTCCAAAGAGGTGCCGGAGATCACAAGAACCCACAACAAGAGGCACGTGTAGTAGTATCAACTTGATGATGAGAAGCGGTGTTGTGATTGGGTCGAATGGAGTGGGAGGAGTAGCGCTGCAGTGCAGGTATTGGCCTGCAGCCAGTGTGGCGTAGTGCTGCTGCTAGGAAGAGTTAGAATCCCGAGTGTTCTTGTTTTTGTTCTTCATTTCAATGCGTAGGCATGCGGGGTGCATCTTTCTCACGTTGAAAGAGGACTCAAACCTCACGATCGCCTCCAATTCCTAAAAACCCCCTCTGAGATTAGTGACTAAATATTGGCATAATACTAGCGGCGAGAATATGTTCTTAAAAAGAAAGAAATAATTCAGCTATCCAGGGATATGGCCCACATACAGGTTTAGAAAAAGACCAAAAACAGGCCCAATTATCATAGCCAGCCTAAATTGAGGAATTGATATCAAATCCCTTGTCCACTAAGCAAACAATTGTCGATTTGAGATTTGATATGCCTAAGCTCTTCAGAGTTCTAGCACGTAATGAAAAAAATCAGAGACCCGAGGAAAATTGTCCAGGTTGATGGTTCTTAAGGAAAAAAAAAAGAAAAGAATGGAAAAGAATGATTCAATCTTGACTGGAAAGAAAGAGAAGTAGAAATGGATTAAACCACCTCTTCCTAAGAGGGGCGACCACCCTGTGGCTTATGTTTGGGCTGCCTCCACGACCCCCTTCCTTTTCTCCCCGTGCAGCTGACTACGGGGGAGCAACCGCCAGCGGGGGCGGGGGTCCTCGGCGCTCACTCTGCCGAAAGGGGGGAGGGGGAACGGGGGCTGAAAGGGGATGGACCCCTGCCACCAGCCCACAGGGGTGGGGCCTGGGGATTTAGGTGAATCAGAGATATTCGGGTTGCTCTGGCCTTCCCCTGCCGCCTTTCCCCTCCCTCCCCTCTTCCAGCGGGACCCCAAGTGGGCAGGGCTCCGAACCTACCGCCCTCCCTTGGAGGAAGGAGCTCTGGGAACGGGCAGGGGCGACCCCCGCAGTCGATCGTAACCGCCAAGGGCAGGTGCCAGGGAGAGTGGGAGTGGTGCTTTGCAGGGCAGGTCCCTGGTGGGGCCGGGGGATGGGAGCCCCTCGGCCGGAGGGCGACCGTGCAGCTGCACTTCATCACGACGGTGGAATGCCGCAGCTGGATCACGAGGCAAGCACCTGCCTCACTCCAGAGCGGGCCCCAGCGGGGAACAGCACGGCCTGCAACAGCGTTGGGGCTGTGTTGGCTGGGCTAAGCCGCCACCGGCTAACCGAGCGAGTCGGCCGGGGGTAGGCGTCCCAGACTATAACAGGCCCAAACAGAAACAGAGAGTAGTACTTGGACGTCAGATGAATCTCGGAGAGGAAGGCCAAGAAACAACTACCAGGCGAAAAAGGGGGAAAAAATTGCAACAAGGGCCATAAGAGAACGGACACATAGCTAAGAAACCAGAGCCAACAACAGAAGGGAGAACCAGTTTACAAAGCCCTCTAAGAGAGGCCCTAGGTAACCAAGGGCCTGTATACATAAAGGTTCCATACTCTCTTATGGAGTTAGAACAGTGAAGCACTGTTGGGAAGTATAAAGAGAACCACATAAGGTTGCTAATTAGTACAGAGAGCCAGTTACTACACAAACCGCCTGACTGGGACTGACTTAAATGCAAGATGGACTCACGTTGCTAGACCGCCACGGAAAGAGGAATGGTTCACCAAGGCTATCATAAATTCTGTAGAAGTCACAAATAGCAGTTGGAACACTTCAAGGTACCACTCTGAAATCTTCCCAATTACTTGATCCAGGCTGAACCCAAATAATCCTCAGACCAAATGGATAGACTAAAACCGGTACCCAGAGACTCATAAGTGTACGGGCTAAAGACATTGGTGTTCCTAAAGCTGTAAATTGGTCTAACAATTACCATAACATAAGCCAGGGCTCAGATGAATCCCCCACTGATTTTTCTAGAAAGGTTTAAGCAGATGCTCCGATTAAATACGTCTGCGGTTTGAGAAATGTTTCAGAGAAAAACGGTTACAGAGAAACGTTCCCTCTGAAATGAAAATATAATTTGAATAATCATTTTCCCCCCACCAACACAAGAATAGATCTGGGCAAAAAAAAAAAGTGAAGAAGAAAAAAAAAGTAATTTATTAACAAACACAGTGCCCACAGGACACAGATAAAAAAGTAACGGTTAGATATTCAAAAGAAAACCCCCGCCACGTGGCCCGACAAGAATTGGCGCCTTCCAATTACACAAGATACAGAGTGAACGGTTAGATATTCAAAAACCTCGCCATGTGGCGCGCAACAAAATGGCGCCTCCTGTCTGGGAAAAAAAAGAAACAAAAGAAAAAACAAACCACGTGGCCTCCTGTAAACAGTGGCAAAAAGAAAAAAAAAAAAAACACAGAAACCTTGTTACCACAGCCTTTCTTCCCTGTGGATGGGTCAGAGGACTCGGTGTGTTTCTGACTGCCAGCCCGGTCCCTTCACAATCCCGGACCAGGTGGAATCCGCGCGGGCTTTTTCTCCGGTCTGGAGGAGGATTTGCAGGAGACCGCAGATTGGGGGTCCGAGGAGACCTGCCGAAGCTAACAGCCGAAGTAACAATGTAACTGCGCTGCACTCCTCAAAGCAGAAGGACTCCCACCAGCCGAGAAAGCTGAGCGAGAGCTGAGCTTGAAAGAAGCTCGGACTGTGTGGCAGCGCGGCTTTTAACCGCTCCGCGCTTGCCTTCCCAGTCAGGCCCCTCTTGCTCTCCCGGTACATTTAAAGATACAGAACATCTTTGGTGTATATGCCAACAGAAGGAAATACAGAAAAAATTGGCACAAAAATCAACCAAACAATACACAAACATTGATCCTGAGTTCAACTGAGGGAAAAGTTCATTTGTCTTTATCTTTATTTATGGTCAGGCTAACAGTGATATAAGGAGAAAACTTCAGATAGTTAGAAAGGGGTACATGATCATCGGATAAATTGTTAAAATGTAGCCTGGAAAGCATTTCGAAAACAGAGATTCCAATGACAAGGATAAACATTCCAACAAGAGAGGTTAGCCAAAGAAAACTATTAGGAAGTACTCTTTAAGCGTCGAACAAAGGACTCCAATGTGCTATTTTTGTTAAGAAAAAGGGACATTGGAAAAACGGATTTGTCCCATGCTGGATAAAGAGATCCTCAGCTCCCAATGGCTGTGGAACAGAAATCAGACAGAAATCAGATATGACAGGGTACACGGAAGGCTTCTATCCCAGCAGAACCTGATTGATTGTAGCCAAGCTGGAAAAGAAAGATGTGATGATTCTGGTTGATATCGGGGAAACGTATTGTATTGGGTCTGAGTGAAGGTAAAGTCAAGCCTTTCCAGTGTGTGCTTTGCATGAGTGGCTGGATGGAGCTGATAACAGAGCAGTGTTTTGCTATTCCAAGGTCAGCGCTGTCCCTCTTGACATTCCTCCCCTCAAAAGGGATGGGCAATGTAAGATCCTGGGAGGGAACACAGGAACTTTAGTCCAGCTGCACCCAAGAACAACCCAAAGGGATATTACCATACCATATGACGTCCACCTCAGATATATAAGCGAGGGAGAGAGGAGGGAAGCGGGGGCATTCATGAGCTTTTCAAGTGTTGCCTCCGAGCAACCACTACGCTTGCTGAACCACTGCTTCCCGGGAAGTGCCGAACAACGCTGCTAATGGGAGTGAGGTTGATTTTCTTCTTTGCCTTTACTTTGTGCGCCGCAAGTCTTTGCTTATTTTGTATTCTTTAGCTATAATAAAACTACTTTATCTCACCCCGCTGGCTGTTCGCCTCATCATTACTATCCCCGCCCAAGGGAGAAGGGAGTGAGATAGGGTAAACCCACACACATATTCTGTGTTAAATTCTTTAGAAAGGAAACTGGAGTCAAAAGTACTGTAAGCCTTTCAGTGCAAGGGTGAGAGGGACATGAGACCCCTTCTTCCAATCTTTGAAATATAAATTGGGAAAACCCTGGGTAATTTATCAGTTTCTCTATTGCACAAACTCTCCTAAGGAAAATCATTTAGGGATTTTTCGAAGAGAAGAATAGCCAATAGTTAAAATGGTTTACTGAACTTAAATTTTTAAAAATCTCTTCTCCGTACATCGCTGTGAATAAGAAACACTCAAAGACTCTTTACAGATAAGTGGAAAAATCTTGAAACAGAGAGGAAGGGATCTAGCTCGTCAAGGACGTCCTTATCTAAGAAGTTCCAAAAGATTACGCAGCTATATCAGAAATCAGCTGCAGAGAAATTAGGGAAATGGAAGAAGGCAGCGCAGCCAAAATTGCTGATTTAACAACTGGAATCCGGCTCACTGTAAGTTTGTTCTGTGAACTCTGACAACAGGCCCATCATGCCACAATACTGGAAGAGGATAAATGCTATCTGAAAAAGTTTGCCTGTCAATCCTTGCATGTCTGTTTGTTTCCCGGCACACTGAGTATATAATCTGAGTGTGATTGTTTTGCCAGACCGTGGAAGAAAACCTATCTCCAGGCAGAACACACCTGAGGATGTGCAACCACAAAACCCTGACTGGGACTGTATCAACAAACAGCTTCAGACAAGATGGCAAACAGGTAGCAGGTCATGACTGACACACCGCAACGCAGGTAAACAAAGCAAAAGCTTTGCTATCAAGATGTGTTCATCACAGAGAGCTGAACTGACTACATCAATGAATAAATCTGGAAGAACTGTAGCAAAGTCATCAAGAAGAGAAAGGTGGTCTGTGCCAAAGCTTTGCTCCGAAAATATGATCAGAAAGATCATCATTTCTGGCACCAATAGACTGACCAGAAAGTGAATGGGACTGTTACACTAGTGAAAGACAGGAAGTTGTAAGTGTCCCACGCTAAGCGGACGCATAGAGAGACACGCGCATAGGGTAACAAGAACCATGGAGACTTCTGGAAAGGGAAGTAAGAGAAAAAGGAAGTTGACTAATATTGTGCAGTTTGTAACAAACAAATGTTTAACAAACAATGTGAAAATGGCTATAAAAATAATTCAAACATGAATCAATATTATGGTGTAGAAAACAACAGAGACGGGATATTCCGGGAAGATATTGGCAAATAGATTCTGCGAGTTACCAATGTAAAAGGGATCAGGTATGTACTCGGTGTTGGATTGACACTTTTAAGTGCATGGTCTGAGCCTTGCCCCTGGCACATAACAACAGCATGGGTAGATGGTGGAAGTTTTACTTAACATACAATCCAGTTCCAAGTTTGGGTTTCCTTTGGGGTTGCCGCCGCAGTGGTCGGGAAAAAGTTAGTCAAATGTGGGGAATCATTTGAGATCTGGAAATTCCCTATTATCCCAGACAAGTGTAAAGCAAATGTATGAATGTAAACCCTCAGAATAAGCTTGATTTACAGAGATGCTCTAATAGTTTAAGTTCCACTTTGCAAAGAAGCTTCAGATTACATCGTGTTATCCAGACCATAGGGACTGGACAACACCTGCACATCCCCTTCCACGCTGGAGAACTGGGTCTATGTAAGTGGTGGACAGTGATACCTTTACAGGCAAGTGGAGAGGACCATTCCAAGTCCTGCTGACAACCTTTTACACAAGTCAAGTCCTGGCAAAGGACCCTGGATCCTACTTACTCCCGAGTTAAGAAGGCTTCTGCTCCTGAAAACAGAGACTTTTGCAAACGGAGATGATATTAAAACAAGGTTTTTAACAAGGGTTTTTTGGCTTGTGTTGCCTTGAAAAGGCCAGTTTTAATATATGACACAGGACAACGGTTTAAGGGATAAAAAGGTTTTACCTCGGTATTTGGGATCCCAGTTGCACCAACTTGATGGCAGAATGCACACCGCGTACAGCACGGATACAAGTTTTTATAGGTTTCAGGAATTAGCAATCTATCTAGAATCCCCAATAAGAAACTTAACAATGACAGTAAATGTCCCCTTATTCTAATGAATCCCCCCCCTAGTGAGAGGCCAGAGCTCAGTTTACAACAAGATGTTCTGGACACGAAGGCTTCACCCAAGGCTGGAGCCTCGATGTTTAAGATACACAGGGCACACTGACTCCTTCCTCAGGATGTTTGTCTCTCGCCCAGCAATAACGCTCTAAACTAAGCTGGAATATCAAGCTTCAGGAATTACAAGCGATGTGGGCTAAGGGGTACAGGCGGATACATATGGGGTACAGAAGCGTAAAGGGAAAAGCAAAAATCATCAGGCATCATTCGTGTATCTACATTGTTGGCAACCATGGTGGCAGGGAGTGGAACCAAAATGCTGTATATGATCCTAGGCCAAAATGATGCATCTAAATTTCAAATTTTCATATTAACCAACATTCAAAATGCATTACGTCGAGGTTTTGAGGTATACCTTCCACACCCTCACATCATGGTTACCAAACTGACCTAGACTAAGGAAACAGTTCATAGTAACTGTATCCTAATTTGTTATTATTGTCTCAATAATCCATTGTTGTAGATACATATCTCAGTAGATACCTTAGAATAGAGACCTGACAAAGGGTAGAGGCCTTGTCAGAGCCTCTAAAGGGGGGAAATGATGCCCTTAGGATTTTTAGTTTCTCTACTGTTTTTTCATGCCATCTGTTATTCTTGTTACTTCCCCTAGTCAGCACTGTAAAACTACCCCGTTCTTAAATCAATCTTTAGACAAACCAATCCCTCTCTGAGCCTGAATCCAAGGACACCTCACACTGGCCCTGAGAGCCCCAAAATATGTAAACACAGTGAGTTGGGGGGGAGCAAGTTTGGGTGCGTTGACATACTCATCACCTGTAAGGATCATTGGAGAATTAAGAACCCATATGTAATAAGGCAGAACTGATAAAGGTGAAAGATCTCGTACCCCGGTTGCCATTTGGTTAGCCTCAGGAGGGAGGCTTTTGTCTGCCCTAATGTACCAGTAGGCCTGTTAGGCTGTATAAGAGTCCTTATGGAAGGACCCTGACTGTCTCACGCGATTGACTAAACCCCAAGGCGGAGAAAAGGGGGCTTTTGTTCAAAGGAGTCTGAGGCCAGGTTAAGGTGGACAGGACTGCCAAGTTTCTGCTGAGAACAATGGACGTGAGCTAACGGATGACTCGCACGTTCCTAGAGAATGGTACAGGCCGCAGCCCTATGCTTGTACCACTTGAAGAATAGACATTCTTTCCCCACCACCTGGCCGGCAAGTTCTTGACTGCAACCGCCCCTCCTCGCCCTGCAGCCACTCGCTTTTGAAACCAGACTATAAAAAAGTCTCCTCTGAAGAGGTACCACCCTGAGAGACAAATCTCCCACCAAGCTGAACTGACGACCATCGTGGGACCTTGGAAAGACCTCGTCAGCTGGTAGCTATATCCTGCTCCCTGGCTCTCTTCTCTCTCTCTCTCCCTCTCTCCTCTCTCAACCCTCTCCTATCTGCAAAATACTCAAATAAATTGTCTGAGCATTATACCATTTGCCCTCTCGTTTTCTTGTTGCACACCTGAGATTCCAAAAAGAACCTATCACGACTCCCGTTTCAACTCGAACGGATCGTGACAGGCCTGTATTAAAGTTGTCTGTTCTCATTCTCTTAAGTTTGTCTGGCCTCTGTTTCAGGTTAGCCTGATTGATAAGGCATCAGCATCAGGGTACACTGCGCTCCTGTATCAACCAATGCCTCGTATTTTTGTGGCTCTGGCTACCGGATGATGACGATGCAGGCCATTGGATCCACACAATCCAGAAGACACGAGTTTTCCCATGCCTCTACCATGGCTAGAGGCAGGGCCCCTCTAATCCTGGCTATTATCCCCTCTTTGGGCACACCTTTCCCAGGTTCCTCTAAGGGACTCGGACATATTAATTTCCTCTTCATTGCATCTAGTGTGCTTGGCTACGGGAAGCTTGGGCTACTTCCCTTTAGCAGACTCTCTTGGCTAATGTTTCTCTCCCTTGACGCTGACGCCAACCAGGGCTCCAGGCAGAAATGTTTTCTCATCCCACCTCCTATCATGTCTTCCCCTTGGTTCACACAGGAAGAACCATAGCTCAGCTCGTGGGTGTACCCTCTTCCCTGCTGGGGAACATTCAGGCTCTGGTGCTAGGCCTAGTGGACTTTGCACTGGTGCCACACGTCTTTTCCTCATCTATTCCCTCCACTTCCCTAATTTCCTCTTTCAACTCCCTTTTTGAGGTCCTTAACCACAGCAGAGACATGAGCCTGCATCGGCATTGCATCATCTCGCGTGTACCCGGACGCTTGTGGCTACAGAACTCACTGTTTCTTAGGTTGTTCATCAAGCATTAATCGTTGCATGAAGGTGTGCGTACTGGGATGGCCTTTAGACTTTGCCAGATTTACATGATTTAGCCCAGTGCACTTGACCTTGGTTCAGGATCATACCTAATGCTGCCCGTTCCCTTTTAAATAGTACTCTCCATTTACTCCCTTCAAAGCTGTTGGTAACCCTTCCTTAATGGTTTTCCAGGGCATTCCTGCGATAGTGTGTGTTCCTGCTTCCTGTTTTTGTGGAACAAGGCCTCTCTTCTTACAACTTCATTAAGAAGCCGCCTCCAGAGATAAAAGGGGCCCTTACTCCCGCCACACAAACAACCTGCTTAATACCCGTCTTTGTCAAGGCTCCCAAATACCCTTTGCCTCCCACTATCACTAGTTTCACACTTGAGCCCATTAAAGTCCCAACCCGAAGTAACCCAGGCCTGACAAGCCTTGCAGCCCCCTCAATAGGGCCATGTCATCTCGCAAATTGCGGGTAGGCTGTCATATCAACAGGACTTCGGTGATATTTCAGGCTCTGGCTCCCCTGGCTGGTTGTGAGGGCCCCGGTCCCTATCATCATTAGCTGAGCGTACCGATTTGGTTCTTATTTCTCTGCACGGGGCTATTGCAGCTGTTGTGGCTGCCCTTGGTTTCAGCCGGAACCTGGACAGGTTGTTTCTTAACGCTTTGTTCCACTGCTGTGCCATCAGACCGCTTCCTTTTGGGGCAGGGGAGGAATTTCCCCACCAGCTGGGAGATGTTTCCCATCAGCCCCTGGTGCATCTCCCGCATCTCCTCCCACCAGTACCCCACCAATCCAGCAGCGCATTCTCCTGTATTCTTCCACCAGTCCCCCCTGCAATCTGGCGGTTGCAGTTTTCTGAAGCCTGCTGTTGGGCAGGGTGTCAGGGCCAGTGGGACAGGGTCAGGCGCCTGGGGCAGGGTCCGTTGGGGATGGGTCAGACTCAGGGCCCGTTGTCAGGCTCTGTGGTAGCATCTCTTCTAGTCTCTGGGCAGCATCCCCCTAGTTCTCTTGGGGCGATCATCCCCTAAATTAATCGGGGCAAATCCCTAGCCTCTGTGGCAACATCCCTGGTCTCTGTGGCAGCATCCCTTGGTCTCTGGGGCAGCTTTTAAGCAGGGTTGCCCAGGGCAGTCCTCACCTTAATCCTTCAGTTGCTCTAAACTAGAATAATGCATATTAAGCATGACATAGTTAGCATGTAGGGGAAATATGGACCTTCAAACCCTGATGGGGTAGCCCAAAGAGATGGGTGAGGAGTTGGGAGAAAAACTTCCCCGCGTGTATTCCTCACAGTAGCTAGCTACTGTATTAATCCCAAACTCCAAATAGCATACACTTAGTGTGTGGTAGCCCTGTATCCATGTGCCTGCTGTCCAAGGAAGTTAAAAAGTAACCAAATCCTCACCTAGTTCACCCATTGTGTGAACTGGTAATGGCCGCAAAGTAGCCTTATAGTCCATAGGGACCGCACTGTTTAGGTAAGGAGCTGCCAAAGGAAAAATACAGCCACAGTTATGATGTCCCCCGAACCAAGGTATGCTAGGACCCACATGGTGCCGCCTTAGTGAGGTTCCTACGGCCCCAGCCACAAAAAATAGGTCGCCCAAAACTGTTATTCCTTTTGTACCCGTTTTCCCTTAGTGCCCTCGGAGCCACACCATTGGGCACCAAAATCTGCTTTCTTTTCAAAGACAAGTGTTTGCCAGTGATGGCAGACACTTCTCTAGGAGTGGGTATATAGACCTCCCTTCCTCTGATTATTATAATAAACTGTGTAGATTAGGGGCTTCAGCAGAGATATGGGAAAGGGGAATAGCAGTTTCTAATATGCATAACAAGGTAAACAAACAAACAATGATTGCAACAACTAACCTAATCCCAAAACCAGTGGCAGTCTTTTCTGGGCTGCCACACCAACACCCTCCCCTTTGGTTCAGTACGGTCCACAGGGCAGGGACGCTGTTTGGCTCTGGCCAGGGCAGGGTGGGTGCGATGACTCTCCCGCGGCTGCAGGGGGTGCTGTGGCGCTGGTCCCGGCTGGTTCAGTTCTTTCTGGTGGCCAATGGTGGACACAGCAAAGCAGAGATGGATGGAGAAAAGCTCCTTTACAAACTTACAGGGGAAGCCGATCTCGGTGCTGTCTCTGCGTAGCAAGAGGTGAAGGAGCAGGAACCTCAGAGCAAGGCCCAATGGGCAAAGAGAGGAGCACAAATCCCACGGCTGTAGACGAGGGTAGCAGAACTTGACCACTGGTACGGAAGTTTTACAGGGCAGAGAGCAGAAACCACAAGTGTACAACAGAAACCTACGGCAGGGAATGCTGGCTCTGGCAGCAGCAGCAGCAACGTCTCCTCCGCAAGGCAGCAGGTCCGCTCATGCTCCCCAAACCAAGCAGGCGATGAAGTAAAGGCTAACCTCCTCCCTCTCCCCCCCCCCCCCCCTTTTCCCCGAGTCCAACAACTCTTCGGGAACTCCTGCTCTCCAACACAGAGATAAAACTGTCATATGACTAGAAATGCCCCCAGGAGCTCCTTTTTTCCTGGACTGGTAACTTTTTGTCTTTTTTATGCACCTAGTATTAATGTAACGACCCGCCCATTCATGTATCTTATCAACAAAATGGGAAAAAAATTCCCCAAGAAGGGAAACAATTGGAGTTCGGAACTTACTCAACAAAATGTGTGTAGTTGACTCATGGCTGGATGCCAGGATCCACCAAAGCCCCTCTTATGATGTAATGATTTTTTGGCACTTCTTTTCTTTTATATATTCTGTGTATTTTTTACACATATATTTATAGCTCTGTAGCTTATTATTGTATTCGTGGCTAGTTTTCCCATTACTATTCTGTACCTTTTTCCCTAGGCAGAAAGACAAAACACATTCCAAGGCCCCTATCCTATCTTGGTTCTTTCTGGGAACGAAGGCTGAAAAACAGATCTTCAAGACACATTTTCATAAACAAAGTTTAGTTTCCATATGAGGGGGGAGGATTTAGAGAGGGTTGGACCAGGAAAATTACCTCACCTCTTATGTCTCTAATTGGTGATTTTTTTCAAATATGCTAATTTACTTAACTTATAAAACTGTATTCACCCCATTGGGGGGCTGGCATTTTGTGGACATTTTCCATATCTGCCCCTGAAATCCTCCAATAAATATCAGCCTTTATATTGCCTCCTATACTAATATTATCTCAAAAGTGTGTTGTTTCATTTCTCTAGGGTCCCTTAAGGCATCACTATCACTCCCTGTGCTCACAGCTAAACAAGGGAGAGAAAACATAACAAAGGGTTCATGGGTTGAGATAAGGTACAGGGAGACACTCAGCAAATACCATCATAGGCAAAACAGACTCTACTTAGAGATATGAATTGAATTTATAACTAACAAAATCAGAGCAGGATAATGAGAAGTAAAATAAGACCTTTAAAAACACCTTCCCCCCACCCAGCTCTAGCCCTCACCCCAGTGGCACAAGGAGACAGGGAATGACGCCTATGGTCATGCCCACATTGGGTACCAGAAAGACTCTAGTGGGTTAACCTTGGCAGGGTGCCAGGTGCCTACCAAGCCGCTCTATCACTCCCCAGGGGGACAGGGGAGAGAAAATAAGATGGAAAAAAACCTGGTAGGCTGTGATTAGGTAGTTGACTAAAGCAAAAAAACCCAAAAGTTTGTGCACGCATAAGCAAGGAGACACGGAATGGGAGTTATGGTCAGTTCATCACCCCTGGTTTCTCCTGCTGCTCAGGGAGAAGAGCTGTTCCCCTGCTGCAGTGTGGGGTGCCTCTCACTGGAGACAGTTCTCCGCAAACTTCTCCAATGCAAATCCATCCCATGGGCAACAGTCCTCCCAAAACTGCTGTAGCATGGGTCACTCTCCCATGGGGTGCAGTCCTTCAAGGCAGGCTGCTCCAATGTGGGGCTGTCTCTCCACAAGGCACCTTCCCATGGGGTCACGGCCTCGTCTCAGGCATCTACCTGCTCCAACGTGGGGCTCCTCCACAGGCTGCTGGTGGATCTTTGCATCCCTATGGATCTCCATGGGCTGCAGCAGGACAGCTGCTTCACCATGATCTGCACCATGGGCTGCAGGGGAATTTCAGTTCTGGTGCCTGGAGCACCTCCTCCCCCTCCTTCTCCACTGACCTTGGTTCATGCAGAGTTGTTCCTCTCCACATATTATCACCCTTGTCTTCTCTGGTAGCAAAATTTCCACCTGCACAATACATTTTTTTTCTTTCTTCTTAAATATATTGTCACAGAGGCGTACACAACCTTCTCTAATTGGCCAGCCTTAGACCAGAGGCTCAATGTCTTCTCTGGACTGGCTGCATGGCGTTCTGCTAGACATGGAAGCTTCTGACGCAGCCTTTCACTGAGAGCCACCCTGTAAGCACGGGCCGCCCCCCCTTACTTCCCCCCACCCAAAACCAGGGCATGCAACCCAATACACCAATGTCGATACGGTTTGGATGATCACTTCTATCCTGCTGGCACATTATTCTAGATCAAAATATTTGAAACTAGGAAACTACTCGGAAGAAAATCCAAAACGCAATTATGCCAATGTATAAATCCAGTCTGCACACACACACTTTAAATACTGTGTCCAATTCTGTACCCAGAATTTTAGAAATTTTAGAATTGAAAAAAAAGAGATAAAGATGTTCAAAAGACATGCTAGGATAGTCTTTTTACACATTCCTCATAGTGAAACTAGTACTTTCAGTCTGAAAATTAGAATAGCTGGTAAGGTGGAAGAGCTTGGTTAAAGCTATAAAATCTTGAGCAGTAGAACAAAGATAAGACTTAAATATTTCTTCCAATACAAACTAGGGCATCATCAAATGATATCAACAACAAAATGGAGATAGTTCTTCACATAAGGTGTAGCTGCACTGTGGAATTCTGCTTAGTATATTAATACTAAAAGTTTATGTAGTTTCACAGAAGGGACGGAACAAATTACTTGGAAGGAAAGAAACCATCCATCGAATACTAAAGCACCAATTCACACAACCTTGAACATATTGGTGGAAGTCTATTCTGACTATGGTGTAGTAAACACCTCCCTAGATATTGTCTGTCATGGCCAGGGGCTGGCAACCAGGTATCAGGCAATGTATTTGGTTTGACACACCTAGCCAATCTTCTGACATCAGGTATAAAAGAGTCTAAGATAATTGTTACGATGTAGGATAAGTTTCCCAGGGGCTAGGACTGGCACTGGTTATAAAGGTTAGCTTTCATCATGCAAGGCAGCTTTGGAATTAAGCACCTGATTGATTATCTGTTTTCATTGTAGTTAGGGGGGCATAGAATGCCAGGTTTGTACAAGAGACAATAAATGAGTGTATGCCAATTTGAGATCATTTTATGGGTGGGCAAACACTTCTAAGTTCCAGCGAGTTCCCTCCCCACACCCGGGCCCAGGAACAGATTTCCTCTGAAGGAAAGTGAAAAGAAAAGAAGAAAAAAACCCCACCTGTTTTATTGAACAACACAGAAAAATATGCCTACAAGGCATGGGAAAAGGGAAAAGGAATTATTGAAAAACCTGTGGAAACAGCTGTTGGATCTTAGAGTCCTTTTTTCTCCTTGGGCCTGAATTTCCCCCTGGGGTGGGTGGGTGGTGGGGGGAGGGGGGTAGTCCGGAGGGCCGGGCATAGTTGCTCCGGTGGCTCCCTGCAGGGGTCCCACCGATCGTTCCCGGGGATCATCTGATGTCCAGACCAGAAAAAGCAAGTTAAAAAAAAATCCAAGAAGAACTTCTTGCTGCAGCTAGCCAGCAGTAGCTCACAGCGAGAATGTGAAAAACCCTAGATACTCCCCCGCACACTACAAATCCAGCGCACAGGGAGGAGAGTCCTTGAATGGGAGAGCAGCCTTGGCACCCCAACCCTCCTCCAGGACCTGGTGATAGGGAATACGCAGCTACCCCAGGACAGAGTGAAATGTTCAAAATTAACTGGGAGCGATGTCAGGCAAAACTCCATGTGTTAAAAACAATTTTTAAAAATCTATCAAAACTGCAGCACAAGTTTTTCAAAGGTGAAAAAGTGAAAATCCTAATGCCTTCAAGTAGATAACTATCATTAAATATACAGCACATGATCTTAGAAGAGATGGTGAAAGGAAAAAATACCTACTATAAAAGGTTCCTAGGAAAAGTTACTTATCCTAGAGCAGTAGTCTAAAAATACATGTAGGGATCATCTTTACATGAAACACAATTTACAGTTGATATCTATGATGTAAAATATGCATGAGTTTTGTAAAATGTATGCATTTTAATAAACAAATATCTTGGGTTACAATGTAAGGTGTAACCAATGCATTCCATCACCACCTAAAACACCTTCTGATTACTTGTTAATGGTGGGTAGTCTGCAACAGCTGTCCAATGCACACCCAGCCTAAAGGGGAGCCATCTCTGCTAATGGGCCATCAAGGACTCCCCAGAATGACTCATGGAATTACATCATCCCATTGTAAAATTCCCCACCCTGGGGGAGGTACCGGACAATCCTGCTTGTATATAATCTGGGTCTTGGAACACCATGATACCACCACTGGATACCCAGAGGACAAGAGCTCTCAACAGCCACCGCTGGACTTCCAGAGAGGTACCAGATCTTTCCACAGTATCACTATTTTGACAAGACCACATCCATCACTCCAACAGGACTGCAACCACCATTTAATCAGACTGCTACCACCACCCTGACTAACAGGGTGTCAGGCTGTGTTCTGACTTTGTCGGTTTAAGACAGTGTTTCTGTACTATTGCCTTTATTGTAATTTTCCTATTAAGTTGTAGCTCTGACTTGAAATCTCTCAAAGGTGTTTGTGTGGGGATAATTCCTTCTGCTGGTTTACCTTCAAACCAGCACATATTTTGGCTCCCAATGTGCGGCACTCCTGAGAGAAGTCAGAATTACAATTTTGCGTTGTATTACAGAAACTGCCCATTCGCCATGATGCTCAACATGTTTGCATGAATGTTGTACCTTGCTCTGTATTTTTCTGCACATGGGGAACTATTTGCCAGTCTTGATGTTCCCTTTGAGAGCAGGGAATGGTATGAAAATTGCTTTGTTGGTTTATTATGTCTATTGCATGACAACTTCAGAGATGATGAACCTCATTCAGAATATATATTCAGCTCTGTTTGCCTGTCCTAGTCTGGGCTGCTACCTCTGGGGCCTCCTTAATAATTGCTCCTAGCCCATGGGGGGAACAGTACAAAATGTTTTTTTCAATCCCTTCTGGCCTGACACAGCAGTTTTTGAAAATATTGAATTCCCTCTGGATGTCAAGGACGGCATAATCTTGTTCTTAGTTTTGCTTTCTCTTCTCTGTATGGCCTGCACCATGTATACCATGCTTGGAGTCAGGACAGTGCTCGGTGTGGTACAGCATTCTCAGGAGGAGGAGAAAAGAAACAAAGCAACAGTCACCGTGTTCACACAAACCATCACTGAGTCAGAAGGACAGCCCAAACCAGTAGCAGTCACCCCCATTCAGAAAAGGAAATCAAAGAGCAAATCAGTCCACATAGTGACTGACGAGGAGGCAGCTGGACCTTTGCACCCAGCAGAAGAGACGAAGCCAGAGATCATCACTCGGTCCCTATCTCTGGGGGAGCTGTGTGACCTGCTGAGGGAGTTCACCTGCCAGGCAAATGAGTCCATCCTGACATGGCTGCTCCACATCTGGGACACTGTAGCCAATTACACCATTCTGGATGGAAGTGAGTCCAGGCAATGGGATCGCTGTCCAGGATGTGGTCATTGACCAGGGGATCAGGAGAACCCAGGAAACTCTCAGCCTCTGGCACAACTGCTGACGAGTGTAAGGGATAGATATCTTTGTAGAGAAGACCTCCATGAGCAACGAGGGAAATGGAACACTATGAAACAAGGTATCCAGTGCCTAAGGGAATTGGCTGTGCTGGAGATAATTTTTTTGGAAGATGAGAGATTCCCTAAGAGCCTAGACAGTGTCCAGTGCGCATGGCAAATGTGGTTGAAATTTGCACGGCTTGGACCAGAGATCTACTACTGTTACCTATGGAGCTGCATGGAGGAAGGGTGGGTGTTTTGGGTTAACAAACTAAGAATTAGAGGACACTGTCACCACCCTGTTATGCACAAGTCTCGTCCATGGAAACAAAGCTGGGCTGAGTGGGGGGCGGGGGGGGGGGGGGATGCACCACCAGAGCAGTGTCAGGAGCTTGCAAGAGAAAATTGAAGAGGCCACGAGAAACTGAAAAAGGAGCTTAAGGAAGAAACTTACCACATCTTGCCAGGACCAACCAGAGTCTCTGCCATTAGGAGCAGACATCCCCCAGCCAAGGAGAGAGCATACACTCTGTGAGGTAACCTTTGGTTTTTCCTTCAGGAGTATGGAGAAGACATGAGGAAGTAGGACGGAAAAGCCCACCTCCTCCTTAGCAGCCCAGGTACGTGAATTGAAAAGAGGAACATCTACCACAAGAAGCTCATCTAGGGTCAACACTGCTCCAGTCTCTCGTGGGCAGAATTCCAGGTGGTATGGGAATGATAATATGACCGATCCTCTTGAAGGGACCTCAAGAACATATTTACAGGAGGAGTGTACCATGACCAGGATTAGAGGGGCCCTGCCAATCTACAGGTAGAGGAAAGGCAATTGATCTATGGCTGGCATTGACCACAAAGATATACGGCTTTAGTTGACACTGGCCCTCAATGTACCCTGATGCCATCAAAGTATGCGGAAACCAAATCCATTTCTACTTCTGGGGTGACAGGGGGATCCCAGCAAGACTGTCTGGAAGCTGAAGTGACTGACTGGGAGAGTGCAGAAACACCCCATTGTGACTGTGTGACAGAGCCTTTCACCTCTGAGGCTTATCTACTTTCACCATATGGCTAAGTCAGCAGAATCGCTTGCCTTGTGGTGAGCTATCTCGGCTGAGAACCTCCTTAGCCAGCAATAAGCATCCTGGCTTTGAATTAATGGGAAAAGATAACCAAAATTAGTGACTGACAGACACAGCATTTTACAACTATAAAAGACCACTCTGATTTTCATGGAATCAGAAATCTCTTATATACTCTTTGAGTGTGTAGAGAGTTCTCCTCAAGAGTGGAGACGTTCACTTCTAATTACTTCCCAAGGTGGTTGAGAGCAATTAGGAGATCCTCTGCACACCACTATCATTCAATTGGTAAGTGACATGGCTCCTAATCTATACTATTTCTTTGCTAGCTGTAACCTTTATTACGTGCACTACATTTTTATCTACTAGTAGTCCTTTTTTTGTTTTATTCTGTTGTAAGTATTGTTTTTAAAGTCTTATGTCTATTTTCCTTGTCTATTCAATAAATCATTTTAAAGGCTTATAGCATTATTAAAGAACTTGTCAAAGAGAGTGGATTTTGGGATGCTGGTCACCCCAATCAAGCTAATGTCTACTGCCAGAGGCCTGGGCAGAGGTAGGAACTTGTCCAAGCTCTCCTCTCATTCGTAACCAACTGGTTCAGAGGGCCCGTGCATCCTTGGCTCAGGAGTGGGTATTTCAAAGACCCAAAACGACATCCCTGGGTTTTTGGGATAGCTGCTCTAGAGACAGTGGGAATCAGACAGCTGAATACCCTGCCTGGTCTCTCAGACAACCCTTCTGCTGTGGGACTGCTGAGGGTCGAAGAACAACAGGTACCAGTCGCCACAGCAACAGTGCACCGTCGGCAATACCACACTGACTGAGGCTCTCTGATTCCCATCCATAAGATGATTTGTATACTGGAGAGCTGTAGTAGGTTGACCCTGGCCAGGTGCCAGGTGCCCACTAAGTCATTATCACTCCTTTCTCTGGACAGGGAGAAGAAATGGAGAACAGCCAGCAGGGTGAGATAAAGTAGTTTAACAACAGCCAAAGAAAAAGGATAAGCACAGACTTGCACTCGCAAAATCTAAAGGAGGAAAAAACAGTCAAACTCTACTTCCCATTAGCAGCGTTGTTAGGGCACTTCTCAGTAATCAGGGCTTCAGCATGCATAACGGTTGCTCCGGAAAGCAAACGCTGAAAACTCACGAATGCCCTCCGTTCCTCCTCTCTCTCTTAGCTTATTATATCTGACTGAGTCATATACGGTAGGATATCCCTTTGTTAATTTGGGTCAGCTGGCCTGGTTGTGTCCCCTCCCAGGATCTTGCCTGTTCTCATCCCCTTTGATGGGGGAAGGAATGTCAGAGGGACAGCACTGCTCAGCAGTAGCCGAAACACTGGTCTGTTATCAACACCCATCGGGCTACTAATGCAAAACACAGCACTGGGAGGGCTGTGAGCTTTACCTCAGTCAGACCCAAAACAAGAGCCAAGGGGTGGTCAGCAAGACTTGTTCACCCTTTAACAGCTGTCATGGTTTGAACTTGGCCGAAAGCCAAAGCACCCAGATGTTCCCTCCCCCCCCGGAGAGGCAGAAGGGAGAGCAAAAGCCCAATTTAACACTAAAATTTATGATTTAGATAACATAAATATCTGAGAGAAGATACTATATGCCCAGAAAATGTCAGACAGGATGAAAAACTTAAGTTGCAAATAGATTTATACTAAAAACTACTAAGAATACTACCGCACCGGGACAAGGGAAGAGAAGGGAAAAACAAGGAGACAAAATAAAAATGAACTTTAAGCACATACTTTCTACCTGGCCTTGGTTTCCCCTCTCCACCCCTCAGCACTCCCAAAGCGCAAGGGGGGCAGGGAAAGTATTAACATAGATCAACTCATTATGGTTACGGCCACACATAGGAGAAGAGTCTTACAGCTCCAAGCTGGGGAAGTTCTTTCCAAGAAAAGCCAGTGTATAACTGCTGAGGCATGGGATTCTTTTTCTTAACCTCATGGAAAAAAGGAAACATTCCTCCAAGGAGCTGCTTGCAAGGCATCCTCAAATCTCAGAGAACACAATTCTAATAATCTACTCGCTTCAGATGTGAGGGGGGCAAGCCTCTTCCCCTTTTTGGCTTATGATCAGTCCAGTCCTCAAGGCAGTTTTTTTTTCTTGGGTGCAGGGCCTCTTTTTTCTATACAGGTCTCCCATTGAAAAATATCCTTCGAGAACAGCTTGTTTTCTCCATGTTCGAGCACCACAGCAACAGCACCTGTCTTCTTCTTATCTGTGATCCTGGTCTCCATTTTTTCTTACATCTTTCACCCCCCTCCTCCTCGTCCTCCCTGGTGCAAGGGGATGATAATACTTACAACCTAAAACTAAATGGCGGCCGCAGCTATCTTGTTTTGAATTCTTCTTAAGTAAAAGACCATACATCATCACAGAGGTGTAAACAGCCTGTGCAATTGCCGCCCAGGCCTGTCCATCAACCTCAAAGTCATAATGGATTGGCTCTAAAACACAGGGGGCAGGGCTTCCTTTTGCTGGAAAAGAAGGAGAAAGCTTCTAGAACTTTGTTAAGGGCTACTTTTGTTTTTGTCCCATCCCCCACCAGGACACAGCCCTATATGGCCACTGCATAAGTCCCGTGGAGATTGGGGCTGACGGTGGATTACCATGGCCTGAATGAAGTCATGCCATCACTGAGTGCTGCTGTGCCAGACATGATGGAGCTTCAGTACGAGTTGGAGTCCAAGGCAGCAAGGTGGTATGCAACCACTGACATTGCCAATGCATTTTTCTCTTGTGCTTGTCTGTAAGAGTGTGTTGTCTTGGTTTGAGACAATTGGGAGGTAAATGCCCAAGTTCCAGCAGCCCCTCCCCCACCTAGACTCAGAAATAATTCCCTTAGAGGAAATTGAAAATGCCCCTATTTATTTAACAAAACAACAAAATGCCACAAGGCATGGGTAAAGGGAAAAGGAGCTAAGAAGTGAACCTGGAAAACGTGGTGGAGTTTTAGAGTCCTCCGGGCATAGCTTTCCCCCCGGTGGCCCAGGCTGGGTGGGACTCGCTTTGCCGGCACTTTGGGAGGGGAGCACAGTCCCAGAGCTGAGACGGGAATTCAAAGAAATCCAACACAAGACACAGAGAGGAGGTAAGATAAAAGGGGTACGGTATTTTTGCTAACAAAAGGGCTGGTGAGAGTGGGTTTTGCCACGGGGGCCCTGTAAAAGGGGGTTTTCTGTGATAAGGAATTTCCTTCCAAAGGTGTGAAAGAAGAGGACGCTCTCGCTTTATCACACAGAGCCTGAGAGCTGCTCCAGGCTCAGTGCAGCACGCAGCTGAAAGGCTCAGGGCTTCTCTTGCTGGGTGGCAGTGTGAGACCAGAAGGGCAGGTTTCTTGCATGCGTGTGCTTTGCTTTCTCTCTGGTCTGCTTTTGCAGTATAGTTTAGGCTGCAACTTGTAGTGGGGGGTGAGGTCGCGGTTGATTCTTGCTTCCACTATGCTTTTTCATCCAACAACATGGGTGTGTTCATCTTCTAGTATCAGAACCCGGAACCCCATTAAGTGTAATATGAAACATGGTTTAACAGAAAACAACTCGAAAACGATTAGAAGACTCACATGTGTTGCCAGTTTAGGTGAACTGGAAGGAGATGGCCACAGTTTTGCAGTCTGGATAATGATTGATTACTGATTTATTGGTGGAACTCAGAGTCCAGGGCAGGTATGAGGATGAGTATGGGAGTTGTTTGCAAATTTTAACAGAGACAAGCTCAATCACCCAGAGACTGGGTGGAGATGGTTTCATAAGGAGAAGAGGAGGGGGGAGGATCACCCCTGTTCTGCCGCGGGCTGCCGTACCGGTGGAGAAGGAGGGAGGTGCGCCACCCCCTCCCCTCCCCTGCCACTGCCACCCCTTCCCCACCCTCCGGGGCTGGAGGGGGATGACTGCCCCTCAGCCCCCACGCCCCCTGACAGCCCTGGGTCTTGGGGTGGGGAGGAGGGCCGGGTCCACCACCATCTGACAGCCCTGGGGGCGGGACGGGGCCAGAGCGAGGACAGGTCCTGTTGCCGCCGGTCCCTCGGAAACAGGGAGCTGGAGAGACCGAACGTCAGTGCCGAAACAAAAGGAGAAACAAAAAAAAAAATCTGGAAAAGCCCAATACAGATAACTCCTCTGAACAGGAGAGACAAGTCAGATACATTCCCTGGTGGTCTAGTGGTTCAGGGCTCTCACTGTCTGTAACCAAGTTCGATCCAGACCTTGACTACACGACCAATGAACTTGAGTGGTTACTGTTTTGGGTCCAAATTTGTCTTTTCCTATGCCCTACCCCTGTGCACAAAAGCAGTCAAAAGCTCTTTGCTTTTGAGGGGGAGATACTGAGACAGGGACGAAGATACAGCTCACCTCGTCTTCTTGGGCATAGCTTTCCCCCGGTGGCCCGGGGCCCGGGTGGGAATCGCTCTGGCGGCTCCCTGCAGGGTTCCTGCCGACCGTTCCCCCCATGGGATTCGTCAGATGTGGACGAGAAAGTAAGTCAAAAGTCCAAGAAAGAAAGAAAGGAAAAGAAGAAGAAGAAGAAGAAGAAGAAGAAGAAGAAAAAAGAAGAAGAAAAGAAAAGAAAGAAGAGAGAGAAAGAAGCAGTCCCAGGGAAAACTCTGCCACAATCGCCACAGCAGCTAACAAGAAGCCAGCTAGCTAGCTAGCAAGCAAGAATGTGAAAGAGGGTAACTTCTCCACGTGCTGCAAACCCAGCTACCGAGAGAGAGTCCTTGAACTGGAAAAAATGCACTCCCATTGGCTGGGCATTGGAGCAGTCGATTGGCTGTACACCATTGTTACAGTCACCCCAGGACATTTCACCCCTTATTCCATATTGTTGACTTAAAGCTCAAATTAATATATTCTACCTCTACATGCACACATTTATCTATACATACATATATAGACAGCTATATACAGACAATGGCAGACATTCAGCAAACAATGGTATTTATACATGGTTCTCACCCAACATCAGATCTCCCTGTGGTATACAACAGGTTGTTCCATTCCTCTGCATTACCCACTATGTGCAACCTGGTCCCTGAGCAATGACAACCCCACAAATGGGTTTGCCTGTACTTGAGGCAAAATTAATCCAGTCTCCCCTAACAGACCTCTGACATGTACTACAGGGACCTTGACTCCGTCTACTGTATGCAGGGGATCAGATTAGGCAGGGTCTGATCGATTTGTGGAACCTCAGGTGTTAACTATACAGGTGGCCTTTGCTAGATGCAGTTCCCAATTTTTGAAAGATCCCCCACCTAGTGCCTTCAAGGTGGTTTTTAGGAGTCCATTGCACTGCTCCACTTTGCCAGCAGCAGGTGCATGGTAAGGGATATGGTACACCCACTCAATGCCATGTTCCCTGGCCCAGGTGTTTATAAGGCTGTTCTTGAAATGAATCCCGTTGTCGGACTCAGTTCTCTCTGGAGTACCATGCCTCTAATGGACTTGTGTTTCAAGGCCCAGGATGGTGTTACATGCCATAGTGTGAGGCACAGGGTAGGTCTTTAACCATCCAGTGGCTGTGATGCCTTAGGATTTTTAGCTTCTATATTTTTCATGTGTCTATATTCTTGTACTTCTCCAGTGTACAGCACTAACACTTTTCTCCCATCATTAGACAAAACAATTCCTCTCTAGGCCCAAAACTCAAGCACACCTTCCTGCCTCAGGGCCACAAGCTATGTAAACAATGGAGAATTGGGGGGGAGCAAGCTTGGGGTGATTGACATCATCACCTGTAATTGGAGAATTGGGGCCCGATATGTTAATAAGACAGAACTTTTAAAAGGTGTAGATCTGGTGACTCAGCATCCATTTTGTGTGTAGCTTTTGTCTGCCCTCAATGTACTGGTAGACTTTTATTAAATTTGTCTGCTTCAATTCTCTTAACTTTGTCTGACCTCTGTTTCAGTGCTGTTTAAGCACGTATTGAGATAGTGCTGCCGCTTGCTGCCTCTTCCTGCCACCCACTTGACTCTGCTGGTGTTAGTGCTGCTGTCCCAGGTCCCTGTTCTAATGGGGGGAGGAAGAAAACAGACTCTCAAGGGCACAAGAACCGTGGCCTGACTCCAACTGGCTCCAGTTTTGTGTTGCAGAAAAGGTGTTGCAAAATTCACTCTGAAACAGTTTTTGATTGTGAAATGCAGCTTCTCAGGTTGCTACTGTTGCCAGTAGAGCCAAGAGGCAAGAAAAAACTCTGTGTTCCCTGACTTATAAAAAGTACTGTGGCAACACCCCCGGCCCTGCTGTTCCGTTTCTGTCTGTGTTGCTGGATCTTAAAGAGATAGCATCCATTTTGGACACAGATAGATATGGAATACAATAAGATTTTGGGTTACCCAGGACATCCAGAAAATAACCACTAGCTAGTATACCTATGATTAATAAAGTGGAAATATCTGTTGTCCTGGTTTCATCTGGGTAGAGGTAAATTTTCTTCCTAGTTAGCTGAGTATGAGTGTCTGTGTTTTGGATTCAGTATGAATCCAAATTGGTGGGGTTAAACCATGACATATATACATATCAGGCCATTACAAATTATTATCAGCACAATAATATAGTTCATAATAGTATTGCACAGTTAATAATAGCAGCACAAAATGTTCAACAACCAAGTAGATATATACTATTTACAGGTTTTAAACTTATTAGTGAGAAGCTTACAAAACATAACAGCAAGATATGTTATGATAATTGTATATGGATATATATACCAGTATAAGAAATTTGATTTAGACAGTCACGATCGTTGCTTAAGGGGGTCGTGATAGGTCTTTTTTTGGAATCTCGGTGCAAAAGAAATGAGAGGCAAAGTATATATGTTCAATATCATGAAATTTATTTGGTTATTGTCCGGATAGAAGAGGGAGAGAGAGAGAGAAGAGAGAGAGAGAGGGGTTAATAGATACCAAGGCTGACGAGGTCTTCAAGGTCCATGGTGGTGTCAGTCTGCTGGAGAGATTCCACCGGGTCTTCTAGAGGAGGACTTTTTGTCTTTTTCAAAGCGTAGTGGGTGCCAGGGCCAGGAGGGGTGCAAGTTCATGGGTCGGCCATGGAATGGCTGGGACTTTTCCCTCCCAAAGCAGGTGTGCAATAAGTGGGATGTGACTGATGGAGATTCTTGGGGATGGAAAGATAGGGGTGTTCTTAAACAGAAGCCAGTGCATGGGGGGGTCCTGTCTCCAGAGAGCTGAAAATCACTCCAGCTGATTCGGCTCGGACCCCTTCAAGAGAAAGTCCCCCTCCCCCCCGCTTTTTCTCCACTCGGGTTTTTGGAGTGTACATCGATAATCGTGAGACAGTCACGATCTTAGTACGGTCTCTTACACCACCCTCGTGGCTCACGATTGTCGTAAGATCACTCAGCAGATTCTTGGCATGAGGTGAGGTCTTCATGACTGTCAAGGGCAGCATAACCGAAAGAACAGACTAAAGGACGAGAAGGAAAGAAGAAAGAAGGGAAAGAGGAAAATAAATAATATAGAATTGATAATTTGACTTATGATCTTGGTGAAGCCAACAATTGTAGCATTCATTTCATTAAAACAACACGATGAAATGTTTGATCCAATCCTATATGAAGCAACAATTGTTTTACAAACAAAAAAAGGGTTATATGATTGAATTGTAGAGATAATGGAATACACTTCCTATTATCTTCTTGTATCAACAGCGTGAGGGGCATCAACAGAAAAAGGGATATCAATCAGATTATGCATTTCTTATAGAATCACGTGTAATCATCTCACCATTTCAGCTTATGATGTATAGAATTGCTGACAAACAAAGCTAATTTAGAACTAAATCAAAAGGACACGATGGGATGACAGAATTTGTTCAGGACACTCGTGGCGGTTGGGACCAGCCAAAAGGTGTCCACCATATGTTCCGACACCTTTATTACTTTCTGAACATGATGATTCTTCTACATGTGATGAACGGTTATCAGGGTTTTTGGCTGTTACTTTTTTATTTTTTCAAAATTTTGATTGTCTGATGGCACAATTGCTTGACCAGGGTAGATTCATTCCAGTGGGGGTAGGGTAATTTGGTGTTCAGGAATAGTGGATACAGGGGTGATAAGAAACCTGGGGCTGAGTAAAAAAATCGTCTTTTGATTTTAGTGAAATTACAACACAAAAAAATTTGAATGATTTTAGTATTACATAAGCTTTCTATGCATTATTTTCAACAGGCAGTTCTAATACTACACAACCATTTCGCCTATACAATCAGATGTTTTAGGATTCTTTTAGGTGGAATTCAAAGTGACATATTTGGTCAGTATCTAAAATATCTTGGTTGGTCTTTCAAGTGATTAAATACTCTTGTTGTTCTATGGAAATACAAGTTTCTAAATTGACAGTTTGCCATTTTTTATCTATTTGATGGGCCCGTTGCTTATGTTCAAAAGGATGAAGAGACAGTTTTACCATGATTTAGTCCAAAAATTATAGGGAATATTGAATAGACTGAAGCATTGCGTATGGTCAGACACGAAGGCTTTAGCTACTTTTGTAATGGGGTTATAGGTGAAGTTTACCAAATTCCACCACGATTGATATTCCTTTTCAAATTCAGTGGCATGATCCCAAATAATTTTCCGAATTTCAGTAGGAAAGGTACCTTCTTCGCCTTCCCGTATGATTGAGGCAGCGACTGACTGCAACCATAATTGGGCTTGAATGCAACTAAGCGCCAAGGAGATGTTATTTTGTGTAGCATTAAGTGCATCAACTATTAATCTGTGGTCTTTTGTGTTTACCTTTTCCCAATCTGGCAGTATGTTTGATAGCAGCCACTGGTGAGTGCCTAAGGCAGATAGAGAGGATTGTAGTGGCTGTTGTAATTTCGTCAAGACCCGGGTGGTGGGGGTCAATCTATTCATTAGTACTTCTGAATCGATGCCATTCAAGATTCCTAATCCTGTTCTCACACCACTGGTTACATCTCTTTGTGTACTTTTCTTAAAAGAGTTTTGTTTTTGCAACCAGGTTGTCCAGCTTCAAAGGCAGTTTTCATGAAAGGTGAACAAGCTGGCTGAATTTTGGAGACATTGTTTTGCATTAGTAATTTGACTTGTTTGAGAGACCATGATGGGTTAAGCAATATTTGCTGTTGGCCAATTCGCTTAATTATATATGGTCCAATTTCAAAAACTTCTGGGCTGAGCATAACCCGTGGTTTGGCAGTAGGCATTACAACATCAAGTTTGAGTTTCCCCCCACAGTGGTGTTTTGTATTGTTTTTAGTACACATGATTTTATGGGAATATTACACAGCATTAAATTTAGCTAACAATCTTGATTTTCAACTTTACAAAAATGAGAAATGGTCGGGAGGTCTGATGCTATAACTGGTTACAAATTAGGTATCTGATGTGCATGTCCCTCGGAGTTCTCCTGTGAAAAGTAAGCACAACAGATTCTGCCAGCAAGAGGCAGAAAAGGTTAAACACAGCATAGAAACTGGTGTAAATGCAAACAAAAGAAGTGATCCGTGCCTCAAGATGGAAAACGCTCCAGAGCTCACCAGCTTGGACACTCTCCTCCCCCTCTGTGATAAATGGTTCCCCAGAGGAGGTGTGGAGGGCAGCAGCTTTGCCTCTCCACACTTTACCTTCTCGCCTGGCAGAGGCATCAGTGAACCAAGCGTTAGCTGAGAGTTCGGGGGGAGAAGCGGGGGAGGCTTCAGCTGAGGCAGGCTTGTCCTGGCTGTCATCCAAGCCTACCTGCTCAGCTGGGTCTCGCGCAGCTCCTTTGGTTATTGAAAAAGAGTTACAATAATGTTCAATTTGAGCATACCACTTTCTAACTGAGGTCCTCTGGACCACCCCGTCAGGTGGGGGAGTCCCAGTAGAAACTGCCTTGATAACTCGAGAATGGCCTCTCAAGACTATTGCTGGCTTTCGTGGGATCTTTTCCACAGCTATGGGAGCAAAGCCAACCAAAAACAATCCCTTTTCCCAGGTAGTGTATCTCTTTTCAGCATCTCTGAAACCAAGGGAGTAAAAACCAACAGGCCACTTTGGACTCTCAGGGCCCTGCTGCCGTATGTGTACTGACAGTTCTGAGGAGACAAATCCCCATTCCACTTGAAAAGGATCTCTAGGCTGAATAGGGCTCAGGGCTTGGTGAGCAGTTGCTTCAAAAATCAATAATTGCAATATTTTCACTTCTCATGAATGTTTTAGGACTTTTTCTGAGGGAGATTGCGAATTAAGGCTTCCTAAGTGGGAGATGATGTCCCATTGGACATCTCCCACCCCTTCTACTTCCCCTCCTCCCACAAGGAGATCATGAGCAAGAGTGGGGGAGTGTTGGTAGATTTGGGGGAGCTTAGTGAGAAAGCAGTTTGTGTCCACTGGCTGTAAAGGAATAAGTGTTATTAGTTCTGCTAGGTTTGGGATGGCTGCTTGTAGAACCGGTTTGATAGCTTGTTTGGCAGCCAGGGCAAGGGGGTATTGTTTTAGGGAAGGTGCGGTTTGGAGTAACTTGATGTTAAGGCGAGGTGTGCCAAACGACCACAGAGACCCTTCTGAGTCTTCCCACTGTTCAAGGGGTCTATGCAGCCTTTCTATAGGCGCTGCAACTCCAATTGTTTTTGAAGGAGGATTACTGTTGGTTTGAGCGACTTTGGGAGGTCTCGAATTAATGGGGTACAGGAATTGGATTTGGTCTCCTCCAGTGAGTGACACTCGGAAAAGGTAGGAGGACAGCAGTTTTCCCCACAGTTTTTTACTAGTATTAACTCTTTCTGGGGGTTAATTGTTTCCTTTTCCTCTGTATATTGTGGTAAGTCCACAATCTTTGAGTTCTTAAGATGTTCCTCTCTCAAAGCAGCTTGTAGCAAGTGAACATGATTCTTTTCGTCATCCAATTGTCTATGCAGAGTTTGAACACAATTTCTTTCATCATTTAATTGTTTATGCAGAATTTGAACATGATTTCTTTCTTCATTTAATTGTTTTTGCAAAATTTCTACTAGATTTTGGAGAGACTCTATTATTGCTTTCTCTCCGCTAAACAGCTTAGGACGGTGATCTATAGCTTTAAGGTTAGAAGTCATGTTTAATGAAAGGATCAAAAGAACTACTTTAGGGAGGAAAATTCTTAAGATGTTAACCCTTTTAGAGACAGAAAGAGAGATATGTATCCTTTCACTTCCCTAAAGTCCGTAAAAAATCTTACGCCCAGCAAACAGAAAACTGTTTGCTTGGCAGAACTCAGCACCCAACAGCTTTAGGGTGGGGTTTTTACACGAGTCAAAAAAAACCTGAAATCGATAACCAGAGAGCCAAAAACCAGGATCAATAGCCAAGTCAAAAATTACCGAGTAGTCAAAAAAAAGAATTACAAATTCACCAGTCAAAAAACTCAACAGCAATAATATCCTGAGTCAATAATAAATTCAACAACAAAAAATCAGAAATCAAAAAATTCAGCAACAACATCTCGAGTCAATAATAACTTCAACAACAGCAAAATCAGAAATCAAAAAATTAAAGAACATCTCAAGTCAATAATAACTTTAACAACAGCAAAAATCATAAGTCAAACAATACAAGCCATAAATCCAATAACCACAAAGTCTCGAACCAGTAGCCAAGGTCAAGATCGATAGCCAAGTCAAAAATTGCCAAGGAGTCAAAAAAAAAGTTACAAATTCAACTTATTATGTGATGTGTTTGGTGGAAATCTTTTAAAACCAAAAGGTTGTACTTGAGCTTTTGCACAAAGAGATTCTTTTGCGAAAATTCTGAAGAGAGAGAGATGACGCCAGTTTAATGTCACGATCCGCTTGCCTTAAAGCGGGGGTCATGATAGGTTCTTTTTGGAATCTCAGAGTGCAAAAGAAAACGAAGGGCAAATATATATGCTTCAAATAATCAGGAACAATTTATTTGGTTATTGTGCGATAGAAGATGGTGGAGAGGAGAGAGAGAGAGAGAGAGAGAGAGAGAAAAAAAGAGAGAGAGAGAGAGAGTGGGTTATATAGCTACCAACAAGGCTGACGAGGTCTTCCAGGTCCCACGGTGGTCGTCAGTCTGCTGGGAGAGATCTCCACCGGGTCTTCTCGGAGGAGACTTTTTATAGTCTTTTTCAAAGCGAGTGGCTGCAGGCCAGGAGGGGGGTTGCAAGTCATGGGTCGGCCACGTGGAACTGGCTAGGACTTTTCCCTTCCCCAAAGCAGGTGTGCAATAAGTTGGGCATGGTGACCTGATGCAGATTCTTGGGGCATGGAAAGAATAGGGGATGTTCTTCAAACAGAAGCCAGTGATGCATGGGGAGGGCTCGCTGTCCCAGAAGCTGAAAATCACTCCACCTTGATTCGGCTCGGACCCCCTTCAAGAGAAAAGTCCCCCCCCTTTTTTCTTCCACTCGGGTTTTTGGGGTGTACATCGATAATCGTGAGACAGTCACGGATCTTTAGTACGGTCTCTTACAATAAGGGGCCAAACCATCCCAGAGGGAAGGACAAACAAATCCCAGAGGCAGACATAACTATTCCAAATGTGGATGGACAAACTAAACCAACCCCAAAAGTGGGCACAAAGGGGGACTGATAAGATAACAGTCTTACCAGATCATCAGCTTTAATAAATTGTGTCTTATTAACATATAACAAAGATGATCTGTATCATGGAATTTGGAGTCAGTCATATGCACCCAGTGAGGGTTCAAGATCATGTAGGAATTTTGTGTGGAATTCAACCATTTTAGGAAAGCAGCATGGGAAGTTCTAAGAGAGAGAGGCTCCATTTTGGATAAAAATTACATCCTTTTTAGATCATAGATACATAAGAAGGCATAGGACACCATCATTTGGAGTACCCAAACAATGGAGTTAATTTCTATTTTACACCTGGAACAGCACATAGAGGATGATGCTTTCTGTTCTGTCAGACCTAGTTTTATTTTTCCAGACTGTTTTCCACCTTTTCAGATGCTAAGTTGCCATATAAATTCCTTATTTTATGACTTATCAGTGGTATCTCAGGGTGTCTCTGATTTCTAGGCACCCAGCTGTACTTCAAAGATGTCAGATGCACTTTCTAAGGATGCTTCTGGTCCACAGGCCTACTTCCTAGGCTCACAGTTCCAAGGTTGGCATGCAATTTCTTCTGTACAATAATTTCCATTTGAACAAGGTCAAGTATATGGATGTTCACAGAAGAAGTTTAATCATAAAGTTCTGGTGAAAACTGAGAGACTGCACGCAGAATCAGGACATCCCAGTGAAAATCAGAGAATTTTGGTGAGAAGTGGGAGATTGCACTCAAAATCAGGAAATCCCAGTGAAAATCAAAAAATTCAAGATAAAACCATGAGATTGCACTGAAAACCAGGAATCCCTTGTGAAAATTGCGAAATTTCAATGAAAACTGGGAGATTGAGCTAAAAATTAGGAAATCCCAGTGAGATCTGGAAGATGGCACTCAAAATCAAGAAAACCCTGACAAAAGTAAAAAAATTCCTGTGAAAATGAGAATCAGGAAATGCAGCTGAAAACTGGGAGATTGCCCTCAAAATCAGGAAATCCCAGTGAAAATCAGAAAATTTTCATGAAAACTGAGAGGTTGCGCTCAAAATCAGGTAATTCCTGTGAAAACCGGAAGATTGCGCTCAAAATTAGGAAATCACAGAGAAAATCAGAAAATTTTGGTGAAAACTGACAGATTGCACTCAAAATCGGAAAATCCCAGTGAACATCGCGAAATTTCTGGAATACTGGCAGATTGTGCTCAGAACCTGGAAATCCCGGGGGAAATCAGGAATTTCAGGAGAAAAACGGGTGATTGCACTGAAAACCAGGAAATCCCACTGAAAAAAAGGAAAATTATGGAGAAAACTGAAAGATTGAGCTCAAAAAACCGAAAATCCCAGTTACAATCTGGAAATTTCGGGAAAACAAAGAGATTGCGCTGAAATTCTGGTGAATTCTCAGTGAAAATCAGAAAATTTTGGTGAAAACTGAGAGATGGCGCTCAAAATCAGCAAATCCCAGAGAAAACTAGGAGATTGCACTCAAAACAAAAAAATCAGAGTCAAAATCTGGAAACTCTTGTGAAAACCAGGAGATCGCGGTCAAAATCAAGAAATTCTGGTGAAATCCTAGTGAGAATCAGGAAATTCAGCTGAAAACTGGGAGATTGCGCTCAAAACCTCTAAATCCCAGTGAAAATACCGTAAAATTTGGCAAAACTGAGAGAGATTGAACTCAAAAAAAGGTATTCCTGTGAAAACAGCGAGATGGTTCTCAGAATCATGAAATCAGGGTGAACATCGCAGTGAGGATCCTGATATTCAGCAAAAAACTAGGAGATTACCCTCAAAATCACAAAATCCCTGTGATAATCCGGAAGTTCTGGTGAAAACCGGGAGACTGCGCTCAAAATCAGAAAATCCCAGTGAAAATAAAAAAATTTTGGTGAAAACTGAGGGATTGCACTCAAAATCAGAAAATCCCGGTGAACATCACAAAATTTCAGGAAGACTGGGAGATTGTGCTCAGAAACCAGAAGTCCCGGCTGAAATCAAAAATTTTGGTGAAAACTGGGAGATTGCACTGAAAACCAGGAAATCCTGCAAAAAATAAAAAAATTCCTGTGAAAACCAGGAGATCGCGGTCAAAAAAAGAAATTCTGGTGAAAGCCCAGTGAGAATCAAGAAGTTCATCTGAAAACTGGGAGACTGCCCTCAAAATCAGGTAATTTCCTTGAAAAGCAGAAGATTGCGCTCAAAATTAGGAAATCACAGAGAAAATCAGAAAATTTTGGTGAAAACTGACAGATTGCACTCAAAATCGGAAAATCCCAGTGAACATCACATAATTTCTGGAATACTGGCAGATTGTGCTCAGAATCAGGAAATCCAAGTGAAAATCAGGAATTTCAGGAGAAAACAGGGTGATTGAACTGAAAACCGGGAAATCCCAGGGAAAATCAGAAGTTTTGGTGAAAACTGAGAGATTGAATCCAAAATCAGGTAGTTCCTGTGAAAAAGGGAAGATTGCACTCAAAACTGGGAAATCACAGTCAAAATCGGGAAACTCCTGTGAAAACAAGGAGATCGCGGCCAAAATCTTGAAATTCTGGTGAAATCCAGTAAGAAAATCAGAAATGTCTCCTAAAACTGGGAGATTGCGCTCAAAACCTGAAAATCCAGTGAAAATAAGTAAATTTGGTGAAAAGAGAGATGCGCTCCAAATATGAAAACCCGGTGACATCTGAGAAATTTCTGAAAACTGAGAGATTTCGCTCAAAATTAGGAAATCAGAGTGAAAATCAGAAAATATTGGTGAAAACTGGGAGATTGCGCTCAAAATTAGGAAATCCTTGTGAAAATCAGGAAATTTCTTAATAAATGGGAGATTGCGCTCAAAACTAGGAAATCACAGTGAAAAAAAGTAATTTTTGGTGAATATGAGGGATTGCAACTCAAAAATCAGAAAATCCCGGTGAACATCACAAAATTTCAGGAAGACTGGGAGATTGTGCTCAGAATCAGGAAATCCCAGGGAAATCAGGAATTTCCGGTGAAAACCGGGTGATTGCACTGAAAACCAGGAAATCCCAGTGAAAACAATAAAAATTTTGTGAAAACTGGGAAATGGCGCTCAAAGTCAGAAAATTCCGATGAAATCCAGGAGATGGCACTCAAATTCATGAAAATCCTGCCGAAAGTAAAAGAATTCCTGTGAAAACAACAGGATCGCAGTCAAAATCAAGAAATTATGGTAAAATCCCAGTGAGAATCAGGAAATGCAGCTGAAGACTGGGAGATCGCCCTCAAAATCAGGAAATCCCAGTGAAAATCAGAAAATTTTCATGAAAACTGAGAGATTGCTCTCAAAATCAGGAAATCCCAGTGAAAATAAGAGAATTTTGGTGAAAAGTGGGAGATTGCGCTCAAAATTAGTAAATCCCAGTAAAAATTAAAAAATTTTGGTGAAAACTGACAGATTGCACTCAAAACCATGTAATTCTTGTAAAAACCAGGAGTATTTGGTCAAAATCAAGAAATTCTGGTGAAATCCTAGTGAGGATCTGGATCTTCTGACAAAAATTGGGAGATTACGTTCAAAATCAGGATATCCCTGTGAAAATCAGGAAGTTCTGGTTAAAACCAGGAAATAGCGCTCAAAATCAGGAAAATCCTGCCGGAAAAAAAAATTCCTTGAAAACCGGGAGATTTTGGTCCAAATCAAGAAATTCTGGTGAAATCCCAGTGTGAACCAGGAAATTCAGCTGAAAATATTGAGATTACTTTAAAATAAGGAAATCCCAGTAATAATCAGGAGGCTCAGGGGAAAACCGGGAGATTGCGCTCAAAATCAGGAAAATCCCGGAGAAATCGGAAACAAATTTCTGAAAAAATAGAATTGCCAAAAACAATTCTGGTGAAATCCGCGAATCAGAAATTTTGGTGAAAGCTGAGAGACTGCATGCAAAATCAGGAATACCAGTGAAAATCGGGAAGTTCTGGGGAAAACCAGGAAATAGCGCTCAAAATCAGGAAATCCCATGAATCAAAAAAAAATTCCAGATAAAACCATGAGATTGAGCTGAAAACCAGGAAATCCTTGTGAAATGTGAAATTTTCATGAAAACTGGGAGATGGCACTCAAAATTAGGAAATTCCAGTGAAATCCGGGAGATGGCACTCAAAAACAGGAAATCCCGCCGAAAGTAATAAAATCCCTGTGAAACAAGAGGATCCGGTCAACATCAAAAATTCTGGTAAAAACCCCGTAGAATCAGGAATGGCAGCTGAAAACTGGGAAATGGCGCTCAAAATCAGGGAATCCCAGTAAAAAAAAGTAATTTTTGGTGAAAACTGAGAGGTTGCGCTCAAAATCAGGTAATTCCTGTGAAAACCGGAAGATTGCGCTCAAAATTAGGAAATCCCAGTGAAAATCAGGAAGTCCCAGTGAAAATCTGAAAATTTTGGTGAAAACTGACAGATTGCACTGAAAATCGGAAAATCCCAGTGAACATCGTGAAATTTCTGGAATACTGGCAGATTGTTCTCAGAATCTGGAATTCCCGGGGGAAATCAGGAATTTCAAGAGAAAAACGGGTGATTGCACTGAAAACCGGGAACTCCCAGTGAAAATAGGAAAATTTTTGTGAAAACTGAGAGATTGTGCTCAGAATCAGTAAATCCCTGTGGAAACCAGGAAGGTTGCACTCAGAAAACAGAAAAATCACGCAAAATCTGGAAACTCTTGTGAAAACCAGGAGATCGCTGTCAAAATCAGGAAATTCTGCTGAAAACTGGAAGATTGTGCTCAAATAAACCTGTAAATCCCAGTGAAAAAAGAAAAATTATGGAGAAAACTGAAAGATTGAGCTCAAAATATGAAAATCCCGGTTAAAATAAGTAAATTGTGGTGAAAACTGGCAGGTTGCACTCAAAATCAGGAAATCCGGATGAAAATCTGGAAATCCCCGCGAAAACCAGGAGATTGCTCTCAAAATCAGGCGATCCCAAAGAAAATCTGAAAATTTCGGAAAAAATGGGAGATGGCGCTAAGAATTCTGGTGAAATCCCCGTGAAAATCAGAAATTTTGGCGAAAGCTGAGAGATTGCATGCAAAATCAGGAAATCCCAGTGAAAATCAGGAAGTTCTAGGGAAAACCAGGAAAAAGTGCTCAAAATCAGGAAATCCCAGTGAAAATCAAAAAAATTCCAGATAAAACCATGAGATTGAGCTGAAAACCAGGAATCCCTTGTGAAAATTGCGAAATTTCAATGAAAACTGGGAGATAGCACTCTAAATAAGGAAATTCCAGTGAAATCTGGGAGATGGCACTCAAAATCATGAAAATCCCCTCACGCCGAAAAGTAAAAAAAATTCCTGTGAAAAACGAGAGGATGCACTCAAAATCATGAAAATTCTGGTGAAATCCCAGTGAGAATCAGGAAATTCTGCTGAAAATTGGGAGATTGCCCTAAAATCAGGAAAAATCCCAGTGAAAACAGAAAAAAATTTTCATGAAAACGAGAGATTGCTCTCAAATTAGGAAATCACAGAGAAAATCAGAAAATTTAGGTGAAAACTGACAGATTGCACTCAAAACCATGTAATTCTGGTGAAAAACAAGGTATTTGGTCAAAAATCAAGAAATTCTGGTGAAATCCTAGTGAGGATCTGGATCTTCTGACAAAAATTGGGAGATTACATTCAAAATCAAGATATCCCTGTGAAAATCAGGAAGTTCTGGTTAAAACCAAGAAATAGCACTCAAAATCAGGAAATCCAGTGAAAATCAACAAAATTCAGTAACCATTGAGAGATTGTGCTGAAAACCAGGAATCCCTTGTGAAAATTGCGAAATTCAATGAAAACTGGGAGATGGCACTCAAAATAGGAAATCCCAGTGAAAATCAAAAAAATTACTTCTCTGAAATACTGAGAGATTGCCTCAAAATCAGCGTAATTCCTGTGAGAACCGGAAGATTGCGCTCAAAATTAGGAAATCCCAGAGAAAGTCAGAAAATTTAGGTGAAAACTGACAGATTGCACTCAAAATCGGAAAATCCTAGTGAACATTGTGAAATTTCTGGAATACTGGCAGATTGTGCTCAGAATCTGGAATTCCCGGGGGAAATCAGGAATTTCAAGAGAAAAACGGGTGATTGCACTGAAAACCGGGAACTCCCAGTGAAAATAGGAAAATTTTGATGAAAACCGGGAGATTGCACTCAAAATCAGGCGATCCCGGAGAAAATCTGAAAATTTCGGAAAAAATGGGAGATGGCGCTAAGAATGCTGGTGAAATCCCCGCGAAAATCAGAAATTTTGGTGAAAGCTGAGAGATTGCATGCAAAATCAGGAAATCCCAGTGAAAATCAGGAAGTTCTGGGGAAACCAGGAAATAGATGCTCAAAATCAGAAATCCAGTGAAAATCACAAAAACCAAGATAAAAACATGAGATGAGCAAGAAAACCAGGGAATCCCTTGTGAAAAATGGTGAAATTAATGAAAACGGGAGATGGCACTAAAATAGGAAATTCCAGATTAAATCCGGGAGAATGGCACTCAAAAATCATGAAAACCCTGCGAAGTAAAAAATTCCTGTAAAACAAAGATCGCAGTCAAAATTTAAGAAATTCTGGTGAAATCCCAGTGAGAATCAGGAAATTCAGCTGAAAACTGGGAGATTGCACTCAAAATCAGGAAATCCCAGTGAAAATCAGAAAATTTTCATGAAAACTGAGAGATTGCGCTCAAAATCAGGTAATTCCTGTGAAAACTGAGAGATTGCGCTCAAAATTAGGAAATCACAGAGAAAGCCAGAAAATTTAGGTGAAAACTGACATATTGCACTAAAAAACGGGTAATTCTTGTAAAAACTAGGAGTATTTGGTTAAAATCAAGAAATTCTGGTGAAATCGTAGTGAGGATCTGGATCTTCTGACAAAAATTTGGAGATTACGTTCAAAATCAGGATATCCCTGTGAAAATCAGGAAGTTCTGGTAAAACCAGGAAATAGCACTCAAAATCAGGAAATCCCAGTGAAAAAAAGAGAATTTTGGTGAAAAGCGGAAGATTAAAATCAAAATCAGGAAATCCCAGAGAAAATAAAAAAATTCCAGATAAAACCATGAGATTGAGCTGAAAACCAGGAATCCCTTGTGAAAATTGCAAAATTTCAGGGAAAACTAGGAGATGGCACTCAAAATCAGAAAATCCTGGTGCAAAGTCTTGGGAGATTGCACTCAAAATCATGAAAATCTGCGAAAGAAAAAAAAAAATCCTGTGAAAATGAGAGGATCGCGCTCATAATCAAGAAATTCTGGTAAAATCCCAGTGAGAATCAGGAAATGCAGCTGAAACGTGGGAGATTGCGCTCAAAATCTGGAAATCTCAGTGAAAATCAGAAAATTTCCATGAAAACTGAGAGATTGCGATCAAAATCAGGAAATTCTGGTGAAAACCAGAAGATCGCGCTCAAATTAGGAAATCACAGAAGAAAACACAAATCTCGCTGCTGAAACACTCCCGCACAGACTTCCACCCCTCACCAACTCTGGAAAATCCCGTGACATCTGAAAATTCTGGATACTGGCAAAGATTGTGCTCAAGAAATCTGAAAATTCGAGGAAATCAGGATTCAAGAGAATAACGCGGTGATTGCACCTCACACCGCGCGCACTCCCTGTGAAAATCAGGAAGTTTTGGTGAAAACCGGGAGATGGCGCTCAAAAATTACGCAAATGCGCACACACACTCAACACATTTTGGTGAACTGAGATTTTGCCTCGAATGCCAAATCCTGTGGAAAACCCAGGAGCTCACTCAAAACCAAACAACACGCTCACACATCTCGCACTCCTGTGAACAGAGATCGCTGTCAAAATCAGAAATTCGCTGAACGCACTGGAGAGTGCCGGCTCACCAACTCTCACACTCCGTGAAACAAGTAAATTGTTGGAAAATGAGAGGTTGCGCTCAAATATGAAAATCCGGTAATAATAAATGTGGTGAAAACGGCAGGTGCACTCACACACTCAGGCAAACTCGCATGCAAACACTCTGCGAAATCCAGCGAAAACCAGGATATGCTTCAATCAGACTCAAAGAAAATCTGCAAAATTTCGGCACAAACGCGCACGCATCGCGCTCACGCATCGCGCTGACACCCCGTGATCACAACTCTGGCGCAAACACGCTGACGACGATCTGCGCATGCAAACAGCGAAATCCACGTGAACATCACGCATATTCTAGGAAAGACCAGGCAGAAAGTGTCTCAAAAATCGACATCCAATGAAAATCAAAAAAATTCCCAGATAAAACCATGAAAATTGACTGAAACCAGGAATTCCCTGTGAAAATTGTGAAATTTAAATGAAAACTGGGAGATAGCACTCTAAATAAGGAAATTCCAGTGAAATCTGGAGATGGCACCTGCAAAATCATGAAAATCTGCGAAAGTAAAAAATTCTCGCTCGCAAAACAAGAAGGACGCGGTCATAATCAGGAAATTCTGGTGAAATCCCAGTGAGAATCAGGAAATGCAGCTGAAGACTGGGAGATTGCCCTCAAAATCAGGAAATCCCAGTGAAAAAAAGAAAATTTTCATGAAACTGAGAGATGCTCTCAAAATAGAGAAATCACAGAGAAAATCAGAAATTTTGGTGGAAACTGAGAGATTGCACTCAAAACCATGTAATTCTGGTGAAAAACCAGGAGTATTTGGTCAAAATCAAGAAATTCTGTGAAATCCTAGTGAGGATCTGGATCTTCTGACAAAAATTGGGAGATTACATTCAAAATCAAGATATCCCTGTGAAAATCAGGAAGTTCTGGTTAAAACCAAGAAATAGCACTCAAAATCTAGATCCCAGTGAAAAAAGAGAATTTGTGAAAAGCGGGAGATTGAAATCAAAATAAGGAAATCCCAGTAAAAATCACAAATCTCCAGATAAAACAGAGATTGTGCTGAAAACCAGCGAATCCTTGTGAAAATGACAAAATTTCATGAAGAACTGAGAGATTGCTCTCAATATTAGGAAATCACAGAGAAAATCAGAAAATTTTGGTGAAAACTGACAGATGCACTCAAATCGGAAAAATCCTAGTGAACATTGTGAAATTTCTGGAATACTGGCAGATTGTGCTCAGAATCTGGAATTCCCGGGGGAAATCAGGAATTTCAAGAGAAAAACGGGTGATTGCACTGAAAACCGGGAACTCCCAGTGAAAATAGGAAAATTTTGATGAAAACCGGGAGATTGCACTCAAAATAGGCGATCCCGGAGAAAATCTGAAAATTTCGGAAAAAATGGGATGGCGCTAAGAATGGCTGGTACAATCCCCGCGAAAAATCAAGAAATTTTGGTGAAAGCTAGAGAGATTGCAATGCAAAATGAGGATATCCCTGTGAAAATCAGGAAGTTCTGGGGAAAACCAGGAAATAGCGCTCAAAATCAGGAAATCCCAGTGAAAATAAAAAAATTCCAGATAAAACCATGAGATTGAGCTGAAAACCAGGAAATCCTTGTAAGAATTGTGAAATTCAAATGAAAACTGGGAAATGGCGCTCAAAATCAGAAAATCCAGTTAACCGGGAGATTGCGCTCAAAATCATGAAAATCCTGCGAAGAGTAAAAAAATTCCTTGTGAAAAACAGAGGATCGCAGTCAAAACAAAAGAATCTGGTAAATCCCAGTGAGAATCAGGAAATTCTGGTGAAAACTGGGAGATTGCCCTCAAAATCAGGAAATCCCAGTGAAAATCAGAAAATTTTCATAAAAACTGAGAGATTGTGCTCAAAATCAGGTAATTCCTGTGAAAACTGAGAGATTGCGCTCAAAATTAGGAAATCACACAGAAAATCAGAAAATTTTGGTGAAAACTGACAGATTGCACTAAAAATCGGGTAACTTCTTGTAAAAACTAGGAGTATTTGGTTAAAATCAAGAAATTCTGGTGAAATCGTAGTGAGGATCTGGATCTTCTGACAAAAATTTGGAGATTACGTTCAAAATCAAGATATCCCTGTGAAAATCAGGAAGTTCTTCTAAAAAACAGGAAATAGCGCTCAACATCAGGAAATCCCAGTGAAAAAAGAGGAATTTTGGTGAAAAGCGGGAGATTAAAATCAAAATCAGGAAATCCCAGAGAAAATCAAAAAATTCCAGATAAAACCATGAGATTGAGCTGAAAACCAGGAATCCCTTGTGAAAATTGCAAAATTCAGTGAAACTGGGAGATGGGGCTCAAAATTAGGAAATCCTGGACGTCTTGGAGGTAGCACTCAAAATCATGAAAATCCTGCGGAAAATAAAAAAAACATCCTGTGAAAATGAGAGGATCGCGGTCATAATCAAAAAATTCTGGTAAAATCCCCGTGAGAATCAGGAAATTCTGGTGAAAACTGGGAGATTGCCCTCAAAATCAGGAAATCCCAATGAAAATCAGAAAATTCCAATGAAATCCATAAGATGGCGCTCAAAATCAGTTAAATCACAGTGACAATCTTGAAATTTCTGAAAAACCGGGAGATTGCTCTCAAAATTAGGAAATCACAGAGAAAATCAGAAAATTGTGGTGAAAACTGACAGATTGCACTCCAATTGGGAAAATCCCAGTGAAAGCATGCCGGAAAATTTCTGGAATACTAGGGCAATCGAAAAATCTGAACTCCGTGAAAAACCAGGAGATCGCTGAGAATCAGGAAATCCTGCTGAAAACTGGCAAGGTGCGCTCCAAAACCTGTTATCCCAGGGAAAAAGTAATTTTTGGTGAAAACTGAGAGGTTGCGCTCAAAATATGAAAATCCCGGTTAAAATAAGTAAATTGTGGTGAAAACTGGCAGATTGCACTCAAAATCAGGAAATCCGGATGAAAATCTGGAAATTCTGGTGAAAACCGGGAGATTGCTCTCAAAATCAGGAGATCCCGGAGAAAATCGGAAAATTTCTGAAAAAATGAGAGATGGCGCAAAAAATTCTGGTGAAATCCCCGCGAAAATCAGAAATTTTGGTGAAAAGCTGAGAGATTGCATGCAAAATCAGGAAATCCAGTAAAATCAGGAAGTTCTGGGAAAACCAGGAAAATAGCGCTCAAAATCAGGAAATCCAGTGAAAATCAAAATCCAGATAAAACCATGAGATTGAGCTGAAAACCAGGAATCCCTTGTGAAAATGGTGAAATTTCAATGAAAACTGGGAGATGGCACTCAAAATTAGGAAATTCCAGTGAAATCCGGGAGATGGCACTCAAAATCATGAAAATCCTGCCGAAAGTAATAAAATTCCTGTGAAAACAAGAGGATCCCGGTCAAAATCAAGAAATTCTGGTAAAATCCCCGTGAGAATCAGGAAATGCAGCTGAAAACTGGGAGATTGCCCTCAAAATCAGGAAATCCCAGTGAAAAACAGAAAATTTCCATGAAAACTGAAAGATTGCGATCAAATCAAGAAATTCTGTTGAAAACTGGGAGATTGCGCTCAAAATTAGGAAATCACAGAGAAAATCAGAAAATTGTGGTGAAAACTGACAGATTGCACTCAAAATCGGAAAATCCCAGTGAACATCGTGAAATTTCTGGAATACTGGCAGATTGTTCTCAGAATCTGGAATTCCCGGGGGAAATCAGGAATTTCAAGAGAAAAACGGGTGATTGACAACTGAAACCGGAACTCCAGTGAAAATAGAAATATTTTGGTGAAAAGCAGGGAGATGGCGCTCAAAATTAGGAAATCACAGTGAAAATCAGAAAATTTTGGTGGAAACTGAGAGATTGTGCTCAGAATCAGTAAATCCCTGTGGAAACCAGGAGGTTGCACTCAAAACCAGAAAATCACAGTCAAAATCTGGAAATCCCTGTGAAAACCAGGAGATCGCGGTCAAAATCAGGAAATTCTGCTGAAAACTGGGAGAGTGCGCTCAAAACCTGTAAATCCCAGTGAAACAAAGTAAATTGTGGTGAAAACTGAGAGGTTGCACTCAAAATCAGGAAAACCTGGAGAGAATTGTGAGAGTGCGGTGAAAACGAGGAGAGTGCACTCAAAATCAGGAAATCCAGATGAAAATCTGGAACTCCCGCGAAAACCAGGAGATTCTGCTCATCAAAATCGGCGGATCCCAAAGAAAAGCTGAAAAATTTCTGAAAAAATGGGAGATGGCGCTAAGAATTCTGGTGAAATCCCCGTGAAAATCAGAAATTTTGGAGAAAACTGAGAGATTGCACTCAAAATCAGGAAATCCCAGTGAAAATCAGGAAGTTCTGGTGAAAACCAGGAGATGGCGCTAAAAATCAGGAAATCCCAGTGAAAATCAAAAAATTCAAGATAAAACCATGAGATTGCACTGGAAACCAGGAATCCCTTGTGAAAATTGCGAAATTTCAATGAAAACTGGGAGATGGCACTCAAAATAAGGAAATTCCAGTGAAATCTGGGAGATGGCACTCAAAATCATGAAAATCCTGCCGAAAGTAAAAAAATTCCTGTGAAAACGAGAGGATCGCAGTCAAAATCAAGAAATTCTGTAATAAATCCCTGTGGAAATCAGGAAATTCTGGTGAAAACTGGGAGATTGCCCTCAAAATCAGGAAATCCCAGTGAAAATCAGAAAATTTTCATGAAAACTGAGAGATTGCTCTCAATATTAGGAAATCACAGAGAAAATCAGAAAATTTTGGTGAAAACTGACAGATTGCACTCAAAACCATGTAATTCTGGTGAAAAACCAGGAGTATTTGGTCAAAATCAAGAAATTCTCGCGAAATCCCAGTGAGGACTGGACTTCTGACAAAAATTGGGAGATTACATTCAAAATCAAGATATCCCTGTGAAAATCAGGAAGTTCTGGTTAAAACCAAGAAATAGCACTCAAAATCAGGAAATCCCAGTGAAAATCACAAAATTCCAGATAAAACCATGAGATTGTGCTGAAAACCAGGAATCCCTTGTTAAAATTGCGAAATTTAAATGAAAACTGGGCGATTGCGCTCAAAATCAGAAAATCCCAGTGATCAAAAATTTTTCGCTGGAAAACTGGGAGGTTGCACTCAAAATCAGGTAATCTGTGACGAACCGGAGAGATTTCGCTCAAAATTAGGAAATCACAGAGAAAATCAGAAAATTTTGGTGAAAACTGACAGATTGCACTCAAAATCGGAAAATCCTAGTGAACATTGTGAAATTTCTGGAATACTGGCAGATTGTTCTCAGAATCTGGAATTCCCGGAGGAAATCAGGAATTTCAAGAGAAAAACGGGTGATTGCACTAAAAACCAGGAACTCCCAGTGAAAATAGGAAAATTTTGCTTAAACCGGGAGATATGCACTCAAAATCAGCGATCCCGGAGAAAATTCTGAAAAATTTTGGGAAAAAAATGGGAGATGGCGCTAAGAATGCTGGTGAAATCCCCGCGAAAATCAGAAATTTTGGTGAAAGCTGAGAGATTGCATGCAAAATCAGGAAATCCCAGTGAAAATCACAAAATTCTGGTGGAAACTGGATGATTGCGCTCGTAATCAGGAAATTCTGGTGAAATCCTAGTGAGGATCAGGATTTTGGGCAAAAGAACTGGGAGATTACGTTCAAAACCGGGAAATCCAAGTGATAATACGAATGTTCTGGTGAAAACTGGGAGATGGCACTCAAAATGGAAATTCCCCGTTAAATCCGGGAGAATGGCACTCAAAACATGAAGAATCCTGCGAAAGTAAAAAAATTTCCTGTGAAAAACAAGATGGATCGCAAGTCATAATCAAGAAATTCTGGTAAAATCCCAGTGAGAATCAAGGAATTCTGGTGAAAATGGGAGATTGCGCTCAAAATCAGGAAATCCCAGTGAAAATCAGAAAATTTTCATGAAAACTGAGAGATTGCGCTCAAAATCAGGTAATTCCTGTGAAAACTGAGAGATTGCGCTCAAAATTAGGAAATCACAGAGAAAGCCAGAAAATTTAGGTGAAAACTGACATATTGCACTAAAAAACGGGTAATTCTTGTAAAAACTAGGAGTATTTGGTTAAAATCAAGAAATTCTGGGGTTGGAAAAAAAATCCCCGTTAGTGAGGATCTGGATCTTCTGACAAAAATTTGGAGATTACGTTCAAAATCAGGATATCCCTGTGAAAATCAGGAAGTTCTGGTTAAAACCAGGAAATAGCACTCAAAATCAGGAAATCCAAGTGAAAAAAAGAGAATTTTGGTGAAAAGCGGGAGATTAAAATCAAAATCAGGAAATCCAGATGAAAATAAAAAAAATTCCAGAATAAAAC
>VKON01003273.1:6053-19353 GCA_009741485.1 Malurus cyaneus samueli | reverse complement strand
ATTGACTTTGGGAAGTACACAGCTACACTAAAAATTTTTTTGAAGTGAAAGGCAGGAAGAACTCGTGCATATGATAAGATGTGTTAGAAAAGCCCTCATATTAGAATTTTTGTCCTGGCTTTGACAGGCAAATACGCAGTCTCTGATCTTACCTCTCAAGGTCAGATTTATATTTATGTCTTACAGTTTCATTTTTCCCTGCTGTTTTTCAAAATTATCATCACTTGCCTTTAACCCCCATAGCAAGAGGTGTGTGTGTTGGTGAGACAAAGCTATTAGTCAGAGCCACCAAAGGACTGGCACTCTGGCATATGGAAAAGGAAAAAAAAAAAAAAAAAAAAAAGAAAAAAAAAAAAGGGAAACTGTTTATTTGTTCTTAGTTTCTTTCTTCTTAAGTTTTTCGAAGGTATCTTGCTAACACTGAATCTTCTTGGAATGGTTCAGGTGTGTGTTCCCTTTATGTATTGCTACCAAACAACGCTGGTTGTTGAGAGTTTAAAAAGTCCTGCTGGGGAAGGAGGAGGAACATACAAAATTAAACACAACCCAATCATAGAAACAAAAAAACCTGTTCCTAATATGTATTCATTTGGGAAGCTGTCAGATATTTCACCCTAATCATCTAGGTGCCTTTAGAAACTGCTCTGGCAGCAGGTATTTAGAGCTGATGGTTGTTGTGGAGCCGTTAAATCAGGGGTTTTCCTTGTTTTAATCAGCCTGATTGGTGCTAGATGTTCACGAAACATTAGAATGGTGTTTGTTGTTGGATCAGGACCTTTAAAAATTCCTCAAGTCCCACCCACCCTGCCATGGGACAGTTCCTAGACAGTCTGTATCGTTATTGAGCTCAAGTTTTCCATTGTGTTGTTATAACAAGTACGATTCTCTGCAAAATTCAGTCTTCACGGCATCTCTCGGAATTTCCTGCGTCTTCATCCTTTGTTCACTCTCTTCTTCCCCAGTATTTCGCTTCTCTGGTGACATTTCAATTAGGCTACAAGCTGTAGGGGAATACGTGGTAGATGAAACAAGGACCCATTTCACACCTCTTCTAACAACATATTCAAGGCATAATATAGAAAATACAGACATGGGAGAGGTCTGAAACAAGTCTCATTGAATTTCAGGAAGAATTCTATGTATGGCCTCTGGGAACTTGTAGATGCCTGTATCAACTGCTATGGGCGTTCAAGAGATCTAGAGATTGATCACATTTCCACAGCTATCAAGTTTCTACTTTGAATTTTTTAGTAGAGATCAGTTGGACTTTTCTTTTTTCAAGGAAACTGGTTTTGTTTTGTTTTTTTTTTTTGTTTTTTTTTTTTTTTTGCAGGAATAGTGTTTTGTTGGTCGGTTAAGTGTGAGTTTCCCCAAAAATTCCAACTTTCCTATCAAAGTAATATCCAGTCACCTAACCCTTTTGGGGGAAAGAAAAAATCTTCCTGGAAAAAAAAAAAAAAGCTAAGCAAATTATCACAGAGCAAGACACAAACATTATAGAAAGAAATAGATGAGAGGGCTCAGTTCATCGAAACTGAGTAGGAAGAATTGATTTGTTGATTTTGGAGCTTTTTAATTGAAAAAAAAACAGGAAGCAAACCCATTAATGGAAAATGGAATAGACTTTAATTAAAGTGTTCGATTGGATGGAAACTATTTTTGAAATAACATTATGGCAGTGAAAGATAATTAGCAACTTTAATGACAAGAATCCACTTCCTATCTCATTTTTGCAAAACACTTTTAACCTGGACAATTTCAGAATTTGCCTACATGTGCTATGTTATCTACCATCCTAAATAGATAGCAGATATAGATAATTTTACGAATGATTAATTACTAATTGATCAAGGAAAGAAAATATCATTGTGTTAGCCACATAAAGCTTTTCTTTCCCTTTTTAAACACCAATATTCTTCAAGGGAATATTAATTTCCTCTCTGTTATTCAAATGTCATTTTCAGGGCTCAACTTAAAGAATATCACAATGGTCTAGACAGAGGTATTGTGTCCCAGAAAAATGTTTTTTGGCAGAGGAAAACTCATTCGTTACAATGAGTAAACACATTTCATCTTGCTGATGAAAGAACTGTGACAAAATAGTTGCACTCTTACAGGTTGTTAAGGTTCCTAGAAGGAATACAAATTTTCCAGATTTTGACAACACTGTGCTTGATCCAGATTAATGAAAAAGAATTAAAAAAAAAACAAACAAAACAAAAAAACAAACAACAAAAACAAAACCACAAACAAAAAAAAAAAACCTTGTCTGTGTTCAGGTAAATACTGAACTTTGTTTTAGAAGTAGGGGATTGAATTATAACAACCACTTGGATCCAACTCTGACCACCAGGGTAGAAATGGCAGCCCCTGAAAAACCCTTCTTCCGGATGTGGGTAAAAGCATAGGATATGTAAAGTGGATAATTGAAAAAAAAGGAGGCTTCAACTGAAGGTCAGAAAAGGGAAGATGTAACGGTTGACTTTAACAGGGAACCTGGTGTGGCTTTCTGTGAATAAGCAAAACTTGTTAGAAGAAACCAACACACACTAAATGGGGTCTTCCTGGGCCAAAGGAAAACACCAAGTCAGGTGTCTTTCAAAACCAAAAAAAACTGCATAAAGAATGCCCTTCAGTGCCAACGACTGTCCTCAGGAAGAGAGGAAAAAATGAATTACAGGGAGAACAGCAATAATTCAAATCTCTGTTTTCTCTTTGTATTACTGCAGGGACGAAGCGTGCTGGCTGTCTTTCTACAGCCATGAAGTTAGCAATGTGATCTTGAGTGGGAGAAATAGGTATCTTATGAGGCTCCTCCTTAAAAGCATTAGATTTGAGGTGGTATTACGTATTGTGGTGTACAGACCAGATTGGTGATATGGTGCCTGTGTGGGGTGGGTGGGTGATTGCAAACAGGTCACTGAGGCACAACAAGACAGATCCCTACAAAAAAATTCCCAAAAGAAGAATTTTGCAGCCCCTTTTACGAACTGAGTCAGCCTACGAATCAATCTGCTGATTTAAGGTTTTGACAAATACACGTTGCCAGAGCTAGTTTTTACACATATCTTTGTAGCTTCGAATTGGTTACATATGGCTGATACCAATGCAGATTAAAAGCACTAAGTTGTGCTCTGGTTGAGTTACCTTCAGAGTAGATTGATTTTGATGTTACGTGTTCTTGCTTGCAAATATTTAGAGGGGTTCAGAAAAGACTTGCTGGATATTTGTTTCATAACTCCACACTGTTTGTGCTTGGGACTGCTGTGCACTCATATCATGCTTTAAAGCCAGGGATGAAGCTAAAGCTCAAAACTCATACATTAACCTTATGGAACTTCTCAACGGAAAACACGCTTCAGGATATGTCCAATTTGACGTACAGTTCCTGTTGCTATTGGTCACAAATTGGATGGGGGACACTTACACCCATAGGGTTCGGTGAGCCCTCTCATATCTTTGGAGGTTTCCTCAATAATCCCTTCACGGGGTTAACCTCGTTGACTCCAGGTGTCCCACCAAGCTCGTTCCCTCACTCCCACTCCTTTCAACAGGACAGGGGACAAAAACGCTTCAAATCTTGTGTGATGTAAGGGACAGGGAAATAACTCACCAAGATACTTGTCACAGAACAGGCTCGGGCTAGGGAAAGATTAATTTAATTGACGATGGGTTGGTGGAAGTCTCTCTTTAGGAGATGACCGGACTGATTTCTGGTCTGATATTTGGGGGCAGTTCTGGTGTCTTCTTCACAGAAGTCACTTTGTGTGGCCCACATTACAAACCTTGTCATAAACCCAAAAAGGTTGTCAGCCGGATCCTGAGGACCTGTTCTCTTGTTTGAATTTAATTAGTGTTTTTCTAGGTGGTCATTTGTTATTTTTTACATTCTTTTCTTTTACATATGTTGATAAACAAAAAAGATACTTTTCACGGACCATTGCTTTCATTCAGAGATCTTAATGAAATTATTAAGATGAGAAGGACTTCGAGCTTCTCCAGTCCAATATCCCTGACTTCAAGCAGTGGACATTTTACAACAGGTTGTTTTGTGACCATGTACCACTCTGCTTTTGATCTAAACCAAAGGATGTAAGATTCCCACAGTCTCTCTTGCTGGAGAGCTTTGGTGTTCAACCATCCTCACAGGAAAAATCTGCTCTTCTTATATAGATTCGACTTGTATTTCAATTTTCCATTGCTCTTTTCATCCTTTCACTGAGGGGGAAAATCGAGTTTCATCAAAAGCACTCCTTTCAGATCACTAATCCAGTTTCTGGTGGAGATTCCTCATCTCCTGACTGCAATGGCTATTTCTCTTCCTTCATTTTGCTTTTCTGTTTTCTTTCTTTTTATTATGAGGCTTGTCACAGACTGGTGTGTCACGCTTCACTCAAAGGTACCGCAACACACTTACGATATAAAACAGTGACGTTAACAAATTCAGTGGTAATGCCAACATTGGTTACAAGATTGGATGTCAGTTTTTTACACTTGATTTTATTACGCATTAGAGACAGTTTCTTGATAGAGGTTGTCAGGGACACCCTCATGGTTCTGAAGGTTCAGCAAGGACAATGTCTCCAACCTTTTGAGGAGAAAACCCTGCATACAGCCCTGAGGGAAAGCTCAGAGAGCCTGCCTCACTGTTTAGGACGTATAAGGTGATCACCTAAAGTCCAGTTTTACACCTGCCAAGTCCTCAGTCCACATTCCAGACAGCACTTGGTACCATTCACTCTCTGTTGCCCAAAACTCAGGTAAGATTGATTTGTAGCCACACAGTCCCCACGGTTGGTTTATGGATTGGTGGTTGGAGCACACACCATCACAGCAGGGTTGCAGAGAGTGTCTCCCTGCCGTCCCAGTTTGTTCAGGGTAGATTTATTCTAAAACATAGTCAGCTTATTTTTGGCAGGGTTCAGTGAGTTTGGCTTTCATATTTAACTCTTGGTAAATAAATTCTTATCTCATGTTATGTGGGGTCAGACTGGTTGATTACCGTTAAAGGGTTTTAGCCTCTGAATCTATGACTTCTCCATCTTCTCCTTACTCTTGTATTCTTTTCTCTCCACTCTTGATCTTCCTCTCCTGTGGACCTGGACACAAGCAAGAAAATTATCTGGCTTATAATCCTTTTCTCTACATTTTCCTGTTGTTTGAATTTTCGTACTGCGGATTCGCTTTTCCCAATTATCTTCAGTACGGTGACTGGAGAGACCATGGAAACTGCACAGTCGAGAAGAGGAAAGCAGGGAGGGGGCAGTTATGCAAAAACTCTTAGAATCTGTTTATTTTAGTTTGATCTAATGTAGCAAACCAATTTGCCAAAAGCTTGAACTGCATATTTATGCCACTGCTGGCTCTTGTGCTGCCTCCTGATACTTGATCAGGTGCTATGATTTCCCTGTTTTCTTTTTTTCTGTCCGTGTGAGCCATTCAGCTCCATCAGAGCCTGTGGCATTAAAAATATTTTTCCTGGGTAGAGTGGAGCCAGAATTTGGGCTTCTGAACCATGTGCATACACTGCTGCTTCCAGGGTTATTTTGTGTTTATCCAAAAGTGTTCAGAAAGTTGGTTCAGCACTTCAGGTGTTTTGATTCAACAGTGTCTGGATTGCTGACTTTGGTTCTGTCCAGATTTCCTTTTTACTGGAGGGTTTAGCCAGAATCCTTCTTTGACTGCACAGATTTACATCATTGCTTTAATGGGCAACCTTAGCAGGCCAGGAACCAACCTTTTGTTAAAAATCAGTTACAAGCACAAGATGGCCTTGGGGCACTGTAGGCTCACTGATGTCAGGGAAGGAGCCTTGATTTTTCTGCTTGTTCAGGCAGATTAATAAAGGCCTAGGGATAAATGCTGAAGCCATTGGGACAGGCACAGTGATCGTTAGCTGCATTCACGGAACCCGGCACAACCTCTGTGTACACAGCCACCAGGTTTGTGGGTTGAGAATTGAAATATTTGAAAATTATTTCTTCATTAATAACTCACTATTCAAAGATTTAATTTCTCTTTTGCTCGGTTTTATCTTCCCTTCCACACTCCCCTCCTATTAGGGAAACCATCCAAATACATCAGGGATCTTACTTGATCCATTTCCGATTTATTTACATTCCCTGTCCAGGAAGTGAGAGCTTCCATCACAAACACAGAACAATTTCTATCATCAAAATGCCTCTGTGATTAAAAAAAAAAAAAAAAAAAAAAAAAAAAAAAAAAAAAAAAACAAACCAAAACACAAAACAAAACAGCAACAACAACAATCAAAATAATGGGTACCGAGTCTGGAAAACAACCTAGCTGTTGGCTTTTCTCATTAATCCATAAATTAAGAAAACCTTCACTTATTTGGATTCTTCTTCTCTTTTCAGACGGTTCAAATCTGCAATTTAGGCGATCCTTAAACTTTAATGGAATTAGCGTATCTACCAACTATAATCCACTTCCCTTCTTTAAGGAGCCACCAATCCTCCTTGATCCTATTGATCAAAATACTTCCCTTAGCATGTCTGCAATGTCACCTTTTTTAAAGTTTAATTTCTCATAAGAGATACATTTCCACAAGGTTTTTGTAGAACAGAAGTCATAGACGGTTTGGATTGTAAGGGAACTTATTAGATAACCTCATCCCAAAATCCCTGCCATGCAGGAACACCTTTTATCCAAATTGCTCAGGGAACCTCCATCCAACTGCCATTGAACACTTTCCAGGGATGGACATGTGCTTGAGGCCTCCACAACTTTCTGGGAGCTTGTGCCAGTATCTCACCACCTCACAAGAAAATATTTCTTCCTAATTATCTGATATAAATCTACTTTTCTTTTTCACATGTAGCCATTCCCTTTTCCTATCACTAGTGCCCTTCTTCGGAGCCCTCATCATCACCTGAAACTTTTATCATTTTCAACACTCATTTTGGGATTACTTTTTCCACTTCCCTCTGTCTTGGTTTTGAGACATGTTTCAGAGAAAAACGTTACGAGAAATGTTTTCTCTGAAATGAAAATAAATTTTATAATTTTTCCCCAACAAGAAATAGATACCTGGGCAAAAAAGTGAACGAGAAAAAAAGTTAATTTATTAACAACACAGTGCCCACAGGACACAGATAAAATTAAGAGTAACCATTAATGATTATTCAAAAGACACCTTGCCACGTGGCACAACAAGATGGCGCCTTCCCGTCCCCGGAAAGACAAAGACAAAGGAAAAAAACAAAACCACGTGGCCTTTCCTGTAACGTGGCAAAAAAGGAAAACCCCAACCTGTGACCACAGTCCTGCTTCCTGTGGACGGATAAGGGGGCTGGTGTGTTTGTGCCACCACGGTTTCCTTCCAGATCCCGGACGATGGTTTGGAAGCCGCCCGGCTTTTCTCCCGGCTGGAGGGGTCGAAGGCAGACGCAGAAGGGGGTCAAGGAGAAGCTGCCGAGTAACAAACCTGAGCCGCCGAAACTGTAACAATGTTAACTGCGCTGCCACTCCGAGGCAAAGCCCACTTCCACGGCGAGAGCTGGAGCGAGAGTGACGAAAAAGCCCGGACTGTGTGGCAGCGCTGGCCTTTTAAACCCGCCCGCGTGCCTTTCCCAGCAGCCCGTGCTCCTTCTTCCGGGTTACATTTTAGTACAAACATCTTTTGGGCATAATATGCACGGAAAGGAATACAGAATCAAAATTGGCACAAAATCAACCCAAGACACCTTCTTTTCCACTTTGTTTCTTTCCTACTTGTTGCATGGTCTTGTACAACTCTCAGTCTGGCTGATTTTGGTCAATTTAGGTTTTAGGTTTTAAGGCAGATGAAACATGATTGCTGGTCCAGCCTCAAAGTCCTTTTCTCGCTAAATGATTGTGAGGTGGTAGCTTGGGGCCTTCACCACTTTCCCACTGAGCCTGTAAAAACATTTATAAATTTTGGAGGCGTGTGCATGGTTGTGTTCCTTTTACCTACATGAACTCAATCCAAGCAGATAGCCCAGGAATCTTTCTCACTGTTTCATTAAGATGGTTTTGGGTAAACCACCACGCATGCTGTTCTTTGGCACCAATGATAGGCCTTCCAGCATTGGCCTCATTGATTAAATATGTAAGGAATCCTTTATTATTGAATATATTGCACTTTTTAACAGCTATGCACTTCTTTATGGGGTCGTAGTTGCAACACAACCTTTAAAGAAACAACACGATGCCTGAGAAGAATTAATTTCCCCAGGGCTATTTCCTCAGAAGATGATACCAGTACCCTGCTAGGTTCCTTCTGCCACTTCCTATTCATTGAAAATAAGTATTTTCCTCTGGGTGTCCTTGATTGTTTATCAACACATTCAATTCTGACAAAACTCCTCTTGTAAATTGCCAAGTTTTTCTGGGCCGACTCCTTAAGACACAACGTTCTGAGCCACCAGATTTGTATGTCTCACTGTCAACCCAGTGAAAATACAAGCAGTGCTTTTATATTGATTATTAACAAATCCAAGTAATGTGGAATTATTAAATGCAAATCCAATCATGATAGAACTCATTAATAGAGTCACACTTACCAAACATATGCACTAACCACTCATTTAGCATGTATGATGCACAGGAAGCCTCATATGGCAAATAAGGGGTCCCAAAGCATCTGTCCATCTTTTGTTTCTGAGAAACTGATTTCCATATGAGCCAAATTGCCATTTCAATTGAAGGGCTTGGGACAAAGACACAAAAATGGTAATAATAGGAGATGAAGATATCCTTGGCCAAATTCTGGTCTCCAGAGTCCATGTGTGGCGCAGAGACAAAGAGAGGAGACAATGAACCAGTGCAAATTGAAAATTTCCATTATAATAAACATGTTAGCATTCCTTTCTATCAATAAACAAGTGTACACAGATTAAAAAAAAAAAAAAAAAAAAAAAAAACTCTGAGATTTCAAAAAATTATAACTTGCTTTTGTAAACATATTGTAATATTCATACTTCCTTTTCATTTTCAAAACATTTTTTTATTTTCATTCGTCTTGAGATCTCCTATCTTGTTCTTATAGAGTTTCTATACCTTCAAACCAGGTGTCTTGCTTCATTGGGTGAATTGAACCATCATGGGAATCCTGGCAAACACTCATGAGCGTAAGGGCTCACTATTTTTCCTTCTTTGTCCATGATTTTTTATTGAGATGCTCGCAAGGGCAGCTTCTTTCTTGTCCAGCTAAAGTTACACACAGCAAACTACAGGCAGAGTTAAACTTTCAAAAATTATGAATAGCCAGCAGAGGCAGGAATGACTTTTCATTAAGAAAAGTTCTAAATGCAAGATATCGAGGAGATTCCTGCATGAAAGTATCTAATTGTGGAAGGCTTGTATTCGAGGGGAGACAGGGCACCTGTAAACAGTGGTACAATATTCAGCAGACAATGGAAAATATGCCCCAAGTGTTGCTTTGTAGCCGCTTGTTGTTTGAGCTGCCTGCTTCAAAACACTTATGAAAGTAAATTAGCACTTCCAATTAAGGTCTATCATTTTCTGAACGCTTACACATAACATATCATTCTTTTCCTCTCTTCATAATTTCCCAATTATTAGGTTTGAATCTGTAGGCGTTGAAATGGAGTAGAATCTGTGTGTGAATGATGCTCAATATCCATCTCAGTTTTGCTTCCAAATTACTATTTTGGTGTTTTTCATTCAGTTTTATTTTATAATTCAACTCAGGGACTTAAGCCATCTGTAGAACTGGACTAGGTGCAGACATAACTCTCAGCATTAATTCTATACTTGCAGTTTGCTTCAGCACGTTGAGAATCAAAGCTGTGGTTTGGTGGTGTGGGCCATCCTGACACCAATCAGTTCACTACCAAGATCTCTGTGACCCTTCGTCCTCTAAAAGGAGGGTTTGACACTGACTGAGGATGTTTGTTATGTTGGTGCTCTCACTGTGTTCCTGTTAAAGCTGGAACCTGACCAGGGTGCTTTGTTTTGCTTCAACAGCATTTTGTATCTGAACTTCCTCCCTTTTTTACCCGAAAGAACCTTATGTAGTTAACTGCACCAGTTACATTCTCATCCTGTCAAAGCTACACACTGAATACTCAAGGCCACAATTTCAGTCCGCATGCAAATCCATATTCTCTATTTTTTTTTTTTTTTTTATTACTTTAATTCTTACGTGTAAGTGGTTTATGTCGTTGCTGAAAGAAAATGTACAGATTCAGAATGTGCTTACTTTATTTTACCACTGAATTTAATCAGCTAAATCTTTACCCTTATTCTTCAGTGTTAAGTGTTTCTGCTCAGCAAGTATTATGCAGTTCATATTTCTCCTGAAACGTACCATCAAAAGCAAAACTGTGGAGCAAAGTCTCAGTGTTGCTTTCCGTTTGTCCTGTTAGAACTGGGAATTTCTGTGTTGATCCACCGAAGAGACTGGAGGAAATGGGAAAAGTTTTGTAAGGAATGAATAACCCATTCCTCGAAAATTAAACCTATTTATATTACACAATTTTACATCACACATGCAACACACTGCACTAGTGCAGGTGTCTCTGGTCTACTCTGTAACTGTTGGATTTAAACTGTTTTGGAGGGTGACATCACATCAGTATTATGGTTATTTTGCAAGCTTTGCCCAACAAGAGGCTTTGGCTTCTCAGGGGGGTGGGTTGTTATTCAGCAAGTTTAGCAAGGTTGCTGCTTTGTTTGGCTGCTGGGATTTTCATAAATGCCTGTCATGGACATCATGTTTCTGAGTTGTTGCTTGGAAGTGTTTTGGAGTTCCAGCACACACAGGGATTTCTCCTAGTTCAGGGGTCTGGCGGCTGCACAAGTGTGGGGTCACTTTGGACCTCAGAGGTTATTGTAGTAGCCATTTAGATGATGGATTATGGACTTCATTGCCTGAAACACTAAGCAGAAATCAACAATTTTAATTGTAAACCATTTTGGTTCGGTGTTGTGCTCGCACAGGGGCATACCTGTACAGGTTAGTTTGGCTTTCTACACTAGAAGATGAAAGGAACTCCTGGATTAAGAGCTTTTTGTCGAGAAATTAATTCCCTGTGTTTGGGATTTCTTGTATATTGGCGTCAGGAATATTGAAAAGATTTTTGCCTTGAGCGAGGAAAGAATTCCCCCCTCCTCAGCACGAAGTGTTTATTAGGTTTAGGCGGTCATAGGACTACTCATAAAAAAAGGATTTCCATGTTTCTAAAAGGAATTAATCCTTTCTCCCCCTGTGGCCTTCCTAAGGCTTCCAAAATACTACACACGTTGCTGTAAAAGGTACCTTGTAGTAAGTACTTTAGGAAAATATGAAATTGGTTATAAAACACGTTTTGGTGAAGGGGACTCCAACATGGAACTTAGTTTGAGATCAGCCAGGTTTCTGTCTCATGTTCTGAAACTTATTTCTTAATAGATTGGCTCCTCGGTGCATCAAGGATAAGTTTATATTGATTTACATAGGTTGTTTTGTAATTTAAGCTTACTGTAAGCAATTCCATGGCAAATACCCTAATGAGGTACAGAAAGATTTTTTAATAATATATGGAGGCTCCTGTAACAGATGCTGAAGTAAGCAACGTTGCGTGGAAGCTGTTTTCATCTCTTAAACACCCAAAAGTCAGCAGCAACTGGTTTAGATCAGCCTTTGAGCGTGACATTTGAGAACAAAGCACGCACGTGTCCATGTCCAGCACATTGATAACTGTGTTTGATCTTTACGGTGTGATGCCTCCTGGCCACGCGCTCGCTGACCAGAACGTGGAATCGCGACTCGATTGTCCTCGTGTCTGTTTATCCACCTGATGTGGAACATTTCTTCGTGTGATTGCCCAATACCCTCAAACAACATGTAGAGAAGGGTTTGGTTGGTTTTCTTTTTCTTTTTTTTTGGTTTTTTTTGTTGTTTTGTGTTTGTTTTGTTTTGTTTTTTCCACTAATCAATGTAAGTCACAAACCTTTAAAAACAAAAAAAAAAAAAAAAAAAAAAAAAAAAAAAAAAAAAAAAAAAAAAAAAAAAAAACCAACCCAAAAGAACCTCCTTCTAAACAATGTTTTGAAACTCTGTGTTTTCTTCCTTCTTCGCATTTTAACTTCAGATAAAATGTTTTTTTCCCGTAGTCTTTGAATTTATTTCTCACTCTTTGTGCTACGGTTTACATTATGCATTTTAGCAGTTTGTCTCTGCTATAAATAAGTGTTATAATTGTGAATATAATTAGATTTGTTCCACACAATTGCATCTATAAATGTAATTCTAAGGTGTTTTTAGAACTCAGTTCCTTATTGATGGATTAGAAGCAAAGTCTGTTTAGAAATGGTGCTTTTCTCTGAGGTAATGCTATTCATGAATCCCAGCCCTACTTCCCCCTTAATTTTGCTACAGTATCTGCCCAGCATTTTGCTAAAATTGGGAGCATTGGCAAGTGGCTGCCTTGGCAACTGATAGAAAATTAACTTTTGGTTAGCCTACAAGGCATATTTATTCTGGGTCTTTCAACTTTAAATGAAAGCATGGATCATCTGAAATGTGTTTCTTGGAAATGGAAGAATGAACAACTGTTTCATGCTCCTTCCTTTAAATCTCTGAGAGTTGGAGCTCTGGTCGTAGGCAGCTTTAAATAACATTTAAAGATGGAGCAAATAGCAGCCTGCTACTCCACTGCGATTCCTGTGCAGACCTGATCTAAGATATTGGAGGTTTAAATGAACTGGCAGCCTTTTAACTTAGTGGTGTCAATTTTGTTTTTGTTTTTCACCATAAAAATGATATGAGAAAGGTTATCCTTGGGATTTTTGTTTTTTCCTTTGTTTTCACAGTATCACAGGTGATTAATTATAACCAGATTTATTTTTTTTTCCCTTTTTGGAAAGGGTGACAGTTAGTTACTGGTTATTTTAAACAATGACCAAGATCTTAAATTTTAGAAATGAAAGATATGTCTATGGAATGATATGTCTCTTGTGTGGGTAGAGAATTACTTGTGAACTAAATGGTTAATGACATGATGAATGCTAATCTAAGGAAGCTGAAAAATTAAATATTCTGTTAGCTCTGGATTTCTATTCTCTCACTAAAAGTAGTCCTGCCCATACAGCAAAATTTTAGCTTACATAATTTATCTATTTTTCCTGCCACAGAAGAACATTCAAGAGAACTCACAGGAGAGCAGCCCAGGCAGCTCAATGAAAGTGAAATATTTCAGACTTGTTGGTTTGTTATGCCCTTACTAGAGATTATGATGACAAATTGGAATAAATACCAAGAAATCTGCCTGGTCAATGGTTCATGGATACCTGACCTCTGTCTGTAATTTTC
>VKON01003272.1:0-23960 GCA_009741485.1 Malurus cyaneus samueli | reverse complement strand
GCATAATTATGGCAATCCTAAGGGATATGTGAATTGAAAGAGTCAGAAATAACCGAGATCCTGCCACTTTATAATAAAAGAGATTTGGGGGATGAGGCCATGTGGCTTGCTTTTTAGGGCAAATGTGAGAGTAAGTTTGCAAGTTCTCTACATTATGGGGCACAGTCCCACAGCTGTGACAACAGATGGAACACTGAAACCCAAATGATGGTTGTAAAGAACCCCCTTGAGCTGAAACTCAAAGGCATCTTCCTTGAAAGCCCTCTCCAGCCATGATGCAAAGCAGAAATTAAAAGAGTTTGAGGGGAGCTGAATATCTTCAAAAGAAAGAGACACAGACACTATTAAATGTCTTTGAAAAAATCTCTGATGAAGAATAACTTCTCCCCTAGCTGAAATCAAGCAATCCTCAGTGAAAGAGGAAAAAGCAAACCAATTTTCACATGCTGCTGAAACAAAGTTATGTACTCAAATGATTGATATTAATTGAAATGTTAAAAAGTGTGAATCACACAAAATCCAAAATCATGAATAATTTCTTCTGTTCACTCCGTAAAGCAACCTTTTGTAAAATGATCTATTCAGTAGTAACTTCTCAAGAGTTTTGAAGCATAACATGCATAGTGATGTGACACCTAACACAGGACTAATCATGTCAATTATGTAGATTCTAATTGGATTTCAAATTGATGTTGTTGATCCAGGAAATTACAACTCTTTCACTATCAAAAAATACCTAACTGAACGTTTCATTGGCATGAGCACAGCTGGAAAACAGCAGGTTTGAAGAGAGGGCTGCCCTGCATGGGAGGAAGAAACCTGGAGGATAGCTTGGGATCACTGAGCAGCTGGAATTGCTCTGAATATATATATTTATATTAACTACATACAATAAAACTTATATTTTAGATAGAAAACCAATATTGTTAGTATAGCTTTATTGTATCTATTTGTATATATTTTTAAATTTATGTCTTTATTTACCTTTATTATCATTATGTGCTCAGTTGTATAGCTGTATAGTTATGTTGAGGATTTTGCAGACATATAAATATTAGAATATTAATATTGCTTTTCTATGTTTGTAAATAGGGGGTTATGTATATTTTATATATGTGTTATGTATATTTTACATATAATTTTTTTATGTCTGTAAATTATGGTTTCATTATATTTATAATATAATATACACATACATAAATAACTCTATTAATTAATATTATTATTATATTTATTATTGTTGCAAATAGTTATAATCAGACTTGCATTGATTTTAAATATCTAAAAATTAAGTTTGTTTAAACTTAAATTAATTATTTGTAGAGTTATAAATTAGAAGTGTGCAGGTGTGAACAAATAACTGCACTGAAGTAAACTTATTTAAATAGAACTTACTATTTTAACCATATGCTTAGTGATGTTTATGAAACTGCAAGTCAACACAATCTTACCAATAATATAATTAATATAAATGCTACAATAAGCAATTGTCTTTTTTTTCAATAGCAAAAGAGCCAGATAAAAACGCGAACGAGTGATGCAATACTGAGGATATTTCGGCATGAAAGGGAAGGGACTGCGAGGAAATTCTCCAGCCACGCCCAGCACATCCCCGTCGAGTCTCAAGCAGGCCCGAGGCAGCCAAACCGCGCAGATTTGGCGAATGGCAGCAGGAGACCCCACTGTGGCGTAAGAACTACTCGCTGCAAAGGCAGCTGAGAAAACGTGACTGCACTGAGAATAGAGCTGCAAAAGCGAGGAGCCACCCTGAGGCAAGAAACACCACAGCCCATGAGCACATGCGAGGTTTCACGCAACCGACTCCGAGGTAGATACCCTCTGAAACGTCATCCTGTTGAGAAACAACAACACAAGCACAGGATCCTGAGCCAAGACTGCACTGCAACTTTGGCAAACCTGGGAACAAAAGGATCATAGGCCAGCAGGGGGAGGTGACAAGGACTGTCCACTCTGTGGAGCTGGAGATGAGGAAGGCATTGGCACAAGGGGCTAAATGCGTCCCCATATCCATCCCAAGAAGGATGTATGGGGAATGGACAGAGCCGAACAAAGTTCTGCAAAACCTCGCCCACAAATGATTGGAACTTCCCTCTTTGAGAAGTCCTTCCTGAAAGGACTGAGGGAGTTGATTTGCTGAGCGCAGCAGAAGGCGAATATGTAATAAAATGGGAGAAATGATACACACCGTTAGCTTCGATAGAGCACACAGAGCTGACTAGAAATGATCCGGAGTTCTATCATGAAAGCCATCATAGGCCATTACAAACCCGAATAAAGAGATATGGCTTAGCAATAATGGATGCAGTTATATTACATTATAACGCAACCATTGTATTATATTCGTGAATACAAATTCAGATGATCGTATTTGATATAGGCGATTTTCATTTCATGATGTAATATTTCGTTATTTATAATATTTGATCTATTGAAAAAAATATTCATTTTTATATCTGAATTTCTTGAGCCTGGACACTGAAGATACTCTACGCTGTCCACAAAGGCCCTTCTGGAACCATTCAGCAGGCAGCCCACGGCTGGTGCATGCACAGCCAACCCACTGGCCTTCTCGATCTCGCCATTTTGGCTGCTGTTTGCACAAGGATTCGGTTGAATTTTTCCTCAGATACCCCACCGGAAAATAGGAAATAGCTTGTCAAAGCTGACACATCATTCTGGCAGGACTACTAAACACAGAGAATCGCCGTGAAATCATTCATTTCATACTTGTTGACAGACTAGTCGGCACGTCGTCTTTCCAGGGTGGCCACTGCTTGCTCTGCCCGTCTGTGCATCCAGAGCTGGCACACAAGCCAGGCCAATAGGCTCAGCTCCCTGCACTCGCTGCCAAGGCTTTGCCTCCTGCAGCCCTGCCTGCACTCAGCTGCCTCTGCCCTCAACATTTCTCTACGTTTTTCACTCACATTCCCCACATTTCTCACCTCACATTTCTGCCTTTTTTCCCTGTTGCAGTTCTTCACCCACTGCTTCTTGTCACTGACTGTTTCTCTTCCGTAGTTGATGAGCTTCTTCTTTTCCTGTAATCCCCTGCTTTAAATAATGGCTGCAAGAGCAGCAACCCACGAAGGCCTTGCCTGTGCATCTGCAGAACAAGTCTGTGCTCAACCTGAAACATCTCATTAAGTACAACCGAAATCGCAATGAACTTCCTGCTGCAGTTCGGTTTGGCTTCTTTTTCTGAATTTCTACATGGTTCTCATAGAGGTCAAAATAAATAGGTACCCTGAGGGTTCCACATGGCAGAGGAGCACCAACAGCACGATCTGCTTCAAGCAGATCCCATTTCTTTCTTCATCACATTCAAGTTGCTATGAGTCCTTTCTTGAGGAAACAGACTGTGAAGCCTCTTTCTGCACATTAAATACATTTGGTCCTTTTCTGGCAAAAGAGATGTTTTCGTTTTAAAATATTCCAACCGTGGAATTGCTTCCCATTTTCTATTTCCATTTGTATTGGGTAGACATAAAGCACGGTAGCTGAGGTTCCACAGTAGCTAGTATATATCTGTGTGTGCTGAAAGCAAAGGTGCTACACTGTGTCAGTGTCCCGGGTGTGTGGAAATGTCCTTTGAAAGAGGCGTCAGAAAGAGCGGGCTGGGCCCGGGCCGCGCTGCTCCGGGGCCGGGGCTGGGCCGGGAGGGGCCGCAGAGCGCGCTGGGAGGCGCGGCCTCAGCCCCGGCCGCCATCTTGTGCGTGGCTCCCTCAGCCCCGGCCGCCATCTTGTGCGTGGCTCCCTCAGCCCCGGCCGCCATCTTGTGCGTGGAGGCAGTGCCGAGGGCTGTGGGAGGGACGCTCTTTCAAGGAGCACTTTCCCGGGCTCACATTTGGAAAAATGTTTCTTCCGTACTGCGTTACACCGTTTCTACCTTGTACATACACAAGTTGCTGTCTTACTCACTTTATGCTTAGACATAGGAATAAGAAGGTTCAGAGCAGCAGCTTCAGCCTGCAGTCCCTGTTGCTGCTTTGCTCCTCCAGCCTCCTCTCTCTCCCAGCCACAGACATTGCTCAGTGTTCAAAGCTTTCCACAGGATATCCTCCTTTGCCAGGGAAAATTCCTTATGACCTGGTTCTTTCTGTCAGGAAAGTTAATCCACAATGCCAGAGATTTATGTTCAAAAAAAAAGGAGTTCTGTAACTTTATTTGAATAAAGGGAGAGGCCATGGGCATTTCCTGTGGGGTCTCTCAAATTTTTGGGGAAGCTGCCCCCTTTTTATTCTATGTTCCCAGCCACATCACCATCTTCCTTTCCTCATTGTCTGAGGTACTCAGAAGGTACAGAGTTTCCTAAGCACCTGCTGTAGGAACTCAGGCCATATTTCTGGTGCATGCACAGCCACCCCCTGGCCTTGCCCTTCTTGCCATTTGGGCTGCTGTTTGCACAGATTTCAGGTGCATTTTCCTCAAAAGACCCATGAATGGGGAGTGCAGCTTGTCACGAGCACACATATGGCAGGCAACCACAGGGATATCTCTGATCAATTCTATTATCACATGTGCTTTCATTTCTGATGGGGACTGAGGAACTCTTCAAAGCACCAAAGATATGTGACAGAGGTTTAAAGAATTGGCACCGTGCTGCTGCTGTTATTCCTATGAGAGAAAGCCCTGTTTGGCTTTTCTCAGATTGTAACTTTCTAAAAACTAGGAAAGCTGCTGTCAAGCACAGGGACCTGCAGGGGCTGCAGAAGGGGCTGGCAGGGAGCTGCAGCAGCTGAAGGTGCAGGGGAAGAGGCAAGTCCTGCAGCCACGGAGGAGGAAGAAGCTCTTGCAGCAGCAGAGGCTGAGGAAGAGGCTGCTGATAAAGCAGCTCCCACTGCGGCCCAGGCTGAGCATTTTGGAGGCACCAAAGTGTCCCTGGGGGCAGAGGCAGCTGAGTGCAGGCAGGGCTGCAGGAGGCAAAGCCTTGGCAGCAGCTGCAGGGAGCTGAGCCCTGGCCTTGGCTGTGTCCAGCTCTGGGATGCACAGGGCAGAGGCAGCAGCGGCCACCCTGGCAGGAAGTCCCGCCCCCAGAGCCCCACCCCAGGGCCCCACCCATGTCCAGTGCTGGTCAGTTGGGCTGGGACCGTTGGTCAGTCGGTCAGCTGGGACCGTTGGTCAGTTGGGCTGGGACTGTTGGTCAGTTGGGCCCAGAGTCCACGAGTGAGAAGCAGCAGCAGCGCAGAGCTGTCGTGCTCGCTGATCGATATTGGAGAAAGAGAGCTCTGAGAAGCTATTTCAGCAAATTTCATTGTTGTTTCCGATCATCTCTGTCAGTGACGGGCCCGTAGCCTTGCGGCAAGGGGCCCTCCTGAGCCGGGCAGGATGGGCCAGGCCAGGAGCTGCTTCGGCTCCAGGTGAGCTCCCCCACAGCCCGGGGACACGCGGCCATGGCCGGCTCCCACAGGCCTTTCTCACAGCCATCGCTCTCTGCTCCGCAGGAACGCTGTCAGCAGTGATGAGGCCGTGCTGAGCACCGACGTCGCTCTCAGCCATGGCCGGAAGAGGAGCGAGAGGCGCCTTCTGCTCCTCCAGGACCAACTGGTGGTGGCCAAGCTGCAGTAAGAGCCTCAGAGCGCGGCCTCCTTTGCCCCGTCCCTGTCCCTGGGCCAGGCCACAGCCAGCCTGGCCTAAGCCCCGGGCCCCGGCCCCTCGGTGCTGGGTGCCCCCATGTGTATGGCAATGCTGGGGGGAAAGGGGGGACACGCCAGGGCCCTGCTCCGGGACACACCAGGGAGGCCACCTGCCCCTGACCAACGGTCCCAACTCAGGTGTCTGGAATAAAGATCTACCACACGATGATTTTCATTAGATGGATGTGGGGCTGACAATCGCCTCTGGCCGCCATACAACTAATGTATACGCCCGCGTGTTGATTTGTGTGTCGATTTCTCAGAATCGCCTGGCCTCTGCTCTCTGCAGCCGGGGCAGCACCCTGCGGCCACGGCTCCGCCTGGCCCTGCACCAGCTGTGGGTGCTGAGTGCCGGCAAAGAGATGGTGCTGCCCGAACAGGAACAGCTGCAGGAGGAAAGTAGCGATGAGGACGCCACATCCATCGTCCTCATGTGGCCCAGCGGCTCCTGCATTGCCACGTTTGGGTGAGTCCTGGTGCCACGTGCCCTGGCAGGGCAGGAGGGGCTCCCAGCATGGGGTGCGGGAGGGATTGGCCACTCTTGCAATGGCCTCTGGCCTCCATGGAGAGCCTGGGCACAGAGTGGCCTGTGTGCCCCCGTCACCTTTTTGTTGCCAGAAGGGAAGGGCAAAAGCCACTCTGGCACCTCAGAGGGAGCAAGGGCTTGGGCAGCACCTCTGTTTTGTCCCCAGCTCGGGCCTTTGTCCTGCCCTTGTGTCCCTGGCCATGGGGCAGGGCTGTGCGGGTGCACGTGTCTGCCAAGGGGCCGGGGGCAGCAGGAACTGACGCTGTTTTTGCTCTCTGTCCACAGCTCGCAGGCGCTGAAGGAGATGTGGCTGGGCACTCTACAGGGGTAAGTGCTGCTGCTGCTGCTGCTGCTGCTGCTGCTGGCTGCTGCTGCAGGGGATGGATGCTCCTGCAGCAGCCACACTGGGCAGCACAGCTCCTCAGCTGGGGAGAGCTGCCTCTGTGGCTGCGGCAGCTGTCAGGCACAGCTGCCTGACAAGGGAGCACAGGTGGCTTGGGGCTCATCCAGCTCTCTGTCTGTCCCTTTTCTCCCTGCACAGGACCCAGGGAACCCATGTGACCCGTGTGCCATCCCTCCAAATCCTGAAGAAGGAGCTGAGCCGCTGCCGTGCAGTGAGTGTCTCTCTGCTCTGGGCTCAGGGCCTGAGCACTGCTCCCCCAGCCGAGCCGCAGAGGCGTCACTGCTCACCTTCCTGTCTCCCTTGTCTCTTACCCAGGGCAGGAAGATGAGCAGCAGACAGGTGGAAAATGTCATCAAGGACTTGGAAAAGGTGAGGAGGGCTCCCTTTCAGCTCTGCTGTTGGGCAGGGCAGAGGCTCCCATCTTGGCCACGCTCAGGCTACTGGCTGGTGGCTGCTGGCTGGTGGCCCTTTGAGCTGAGGGGCTGCAATGAGAGCACACCTTGGTTCTTGCAGACTGAACTCCAGCAAGAACCAGCAGTGGACAAAGCCAGGCATGGAGGACACCATGACCTCACCCCAGGTGAGTTTGGAAGCAAAGGCAACCTCCCACTGAAGCCCTGAGCTGCACTCATTGTTCCCTGAGTGTGGCCGTGCAGCTTTGGCACCATGAGGGAGGAATGGGCTCCCACTGGAACATGGCCCCTTAAGGTGGTTGTGCAGGCACAGAGAGCCTACACTGCTACCAACAACTTGGGCAGGGCCAGGTCTGGGCAGGACAGGACATGGCAGGACAAGGGAGGGGAAGCTGCAGCAGTGCTGGCCCTGTGATTTCCACCGATAGCCTTTCTCTCTCTTCTCCTCTACAGCAGCAAAAACCGAGAGCAGCGTCAGGACCAGGAGGAGGTGGCTGCCCTGGCCCTTTGCTCTGCGGCGGGGCCCAGCAGGGGCTGCCCGGGCAGGACAGGAGGGCCCTGGCTGCAGCAGGGCGCTCTTCGGGCAGCCCCTGGAAGCCGTCTGCGGCCAGGATGGCACTCTGCCCCAGCCAATCCAGGTAAGGCAGCCCGCACAGGGGCTGCCCATCCCTCCCTCTGGCTGCTGCACAGACAGTGTCCCCATGCGTGTCCCCCGGCCAGGGGCCATTGGGCTCTTCAGCCATGCCTCGGGCTCCGTCTCCCGGCCTCTTGGCAGCAGGAGGCAGGGAGCCCAGGCTGGGCCAGAGCTCAGGTCCCGGCTGCTGCTCTGGGAACAGGGCAGCTCCTCACACAAGTCCATGCCCTCTCACCCCTCCTGCAGGACCTGCTGGATGTGCTGAAGCAGCAAGGGCCCAGCACTGAGGGCATCTTCCGGAGGGCAGGGAACACAAAAGCCCTTCAGGAGCTGCGGCAGGCCCTGGATGATGGCCGGCCTGTGGACATGGCCGGCCAGCCCGTGCTGCTGCTGGCCGTCGTCCTCAAGGTCAGTCCTTCTGCCCTGCAGCTGCAAAGGCTCCTGCTGGGGCTACCGTGCTCCAATGCTCACCATCAGCCCTTGTCATTGCAGGACTTCCTGCCCTCCGCCCTCGTCTGCGCTCTCGGGCTGGGGCTGCGATGCGGCCGCACGTAGATCTGTCAGCTCCAAGAGTAAGTATGGACAGCAGCTTCCAGCTCTGCAGTGGGCACTGCTGGAAGCCCAGCACTCACCTACAAGGCGTTGCTTACCAAAATTCGCTGTGTTTTCGGGCAGCTCACTCTTGCTGGCTGTTAGCCCAATTTTGGGGCAGTGCACAGACAATGCCTTCCCTTGCATGGCCTTGGGGGAAATTGGGAGCTGGCCAGCAGTGCCCCACATCCTTCCTGCGGGAGCGCGGGAGCCCCGACCTTGGCCGGCTGAGAGCGCCCGCAAAGCTGCGCAGCTGCGGACACAGAGGGCTTGCCCCTGCTGGCCGCTCTGGGGCGCCATGGCAACACCGGGCCCTGATGGAGCTGCTCCTGTTCCCTCAGGAGTGGGCCAAGAAGATTGCCTCAGCAAATCGTGCTCCTCCCAGCAGCTGCTTTCACTGCTGACTGACATCGCGAGTTGTCCAGCACAAAATGACCTCAGCAACCGGCCATCTGCCTGGGGCCCTGCTGACCCCCCAGGAGGAAGCAGCTGGAGCTGCGCCTCGCCGAGACGAGGCGCTGCTCAGCGCCGCCGCCTCACTGGGTCACTTGGCGCCCACAGCTGCCTGTGCTGCACCCTTCTATGCACCAGGCACTTTGGGTTGAAACCTCCCCAACGGCCACTAGTAGGGTGCCGGGGCTGACAGTGAAGGCCAGGCTGCTTGCACGCTTCAGGCCCTCTGGCTGAGGCAAAGGCTTTGTTTGTGTCAGGTCAAGAGTGCTGGTGCCTTTCCTTGGAGAGTCGGATTGACATCTTTGGCCGAAGCCAGACAGCTGTGGGATCCCCGCACATGACACACCCGGTATGGCGGCAGTGATTATACAGTAAATTTCCGTCCCAAAATCTCATCAAGAGGAAAGGGGATATAGTGCTTCCCTGTTGGTTTTGTTCTATGTCTCCTTGTATTCCAAGAAATTGTTTTGCTGCACAAAAGAAATTTTTTTTTGCTTTGTAGAGTTGTCCCAGAAAGAGGAAGATGGCCTTGAAGACCGCAGAGTGGAGCCCGCCACCAGCCCTGATCATCTCCAATCTCTATCAGACACCCGGCCAGGAAATGTGGAAAGCCCCCCGGTCTGGAAGGCCCAGGAGCTGGGTACGGAACCTGAACAAAGCCTGGCACAACGTGTCCCGGAGAGGCCAAGGAGCTGCTGTGCCTCCTTCTGACAGCTCAGCTCAGCAGCCTATGGCCTTCCTTCCTGCCTCCCTTCCTACCTTTGGCTCCTTGACACCGTACTCCTTCTTCTCTGTAACTCTCATCCTCCAATTTCTACTTAGACCTGCCGCTTTGCCCTCAACCCCCCTGAAGAGCTCCACTGAGTGGGTGCAAAGCCCGAGATTTGGAAGATTTAGGTAAATCCAATCAAGCACCTGCAAGAATATGCTAAGATATTATCCAATCATTCAGCATATCCAATATTGCCATAATTTGCTGAGTAAACTGCTGAAAAGATGAATCCCAAGGAAGCACAGCACTGACAGAGTAAAGTACTTCCTTTCAGCTGGCAATAACTGGTGGTGTTTGACAGCTATTATCTTGAAAGAAGGCTGAGTTTGGTGGAGCCTGTGGATATGTAATTCTTTGCCCAGGGTTCTTTTCTGGGAATATCTGCATGAGGCTCCAGAACTCTGAAAGTTAAGCAGAAATTTGAAGTAGAAAAAGTTGTGGAGTTCTAAAGTAAGACTGGAACGGAATGTCCTGATTTAAGGATGGCACCAGTTTAAGGATGGACATCTATGTTTTGTTTTCAAGATTTTTACTCTGCACAGTCTTAGGAATGGGAGAGTATCTTCTCTGACTCCTTGTGATCACTTTTTACTTGTTCCTTGCAAGATTTGCTGGTAATCCACAGTTAAAAACTACTGCCTGAACATGTTAGTGTATGATGCTCACAGTGACTCTGCTCACTGCTCGACAGATGAAGTTGTCAGCAAAAAAACAGCTCTGGCTTTGTAAAACTTGTTCAGGCACAACTGACTGGATTTTCATGATTAAACCAATCTTCAGAGATGTCCCAGCAGCATGCTGCATCATGGAAGGAAAGCAGAGTCAGTGGAGTGCACACCAAAATCTATTTGCTTCCCTCATGGTTACAAATTAGCTGAACAAAATTACCCATTTCTCTGTGTGCCTGTGTTCTGCTGGAGATTCATGTCTCATGCACAGTTCTGACCCCTGGGAGGATGTCAGGTGCAGTCAGAGGAAACTCAGAGGATGTGGCTGTTTTCTACCACGTCAGGTGTTTCAAAAATTACTCTTTAGGTGGAAGATGCTACTGTACAGAGTTTGAAAATGGTATTTCAACTGAGGCAAATCTAACTGATTGCTAGAAATCAAGGGGAGGCGTGGCTGAGAAATTAATTGGTTTCAGATCTTTTTTTCAGTTCTGAAATGTTTAATTCTTTTTTTCTCATCTTCCTTAGTTCTAAACAGAATTGAAAAAAGGGCATCAAAACCCACAAAAAACAACATATCGCACTTCTTTTTTTCTGAGTTGCTAAAGATAATTCCCTTCTTTTATCTGATTTAGCTAATCAAAAATAATTCTGTTGTAGCAGAAGTGCTGGTCTGAATGCTCAAAACATTCCTTGTATTGCCCCAGTTAAACCAAGGGTTTTTTTAAATAAGAATTCTTTCAATGATTACTGTTTTAGCCTTTTTCCAGGTTGCAGCAAAGCTTTAGGGACAAGTTCTGTTATTAAGGGATAATGTTTCTCTTGAAAGAATAGTGGGTTTTTTTTCTGGAAAGTTCCTGCATACATTTTGCACTGTGAAAGTATTCACATGGAGCAGTAATTCTTGGAACTGAGAACTAGGTAAGAACTTAACTTCCTAAACTGGCAAAAAATGATGTGCTCACCAAAAAAAATGGTCCTCTCTAGGCTTGGATGGGTGATGGCTCAGTCCTGATAACTGAATATTTTTGCATGAGATATTCACTGAAATGTTCATACAGTTAAGAAATATAGTTCGTTTCCTTGCTATAAATAAAATGTTATGTTTCATAGATGTTGCCCCATATAGGTGAGGTTATCAGCCATATATTCTGATAATAACTGTGGTTCCAATGGGATGATATGTTCCTACATTTGTCTTGTAATCACATAATCTTTTCTTCTTCTCTTCTATAGAGCAGAAACATCTCTGTGATCTTCGGCCAGTTAAAACTATGAGATGGTTTTGGTTCTCATTATCTAGGCTTCCTCTGATTGTTTAATTACTGTGGGCACCAGTGTTCTGGAAACAGGTTCTTAAATCTGCTACCCCACTGGAGCCACTCTTTAATCATCGTCTTTATATTTGTTCTTTGTCATTTCCATTAGTCATGGTGCTTGGAGATGCAATATTTGCACAGAAAGGAGTTAGGTGGCTCAGCTTAATTTCTGTTGATAATAATTTTCTATTTAATTCCTGTCTGATTCTTGTTTCTTATTGTCTTTTTTTAGGCCACCTGACGTTCTTTCCTTGCAGGTTATGCCCTGAAAACAAAACTCATAACAATTTAAAACAAAAAATCCAAACAACTTCCCCAGCAAAAAACTCCCAGAACTAAAAAAAAGCATGAAAAAGCTTGCAAAGGTGTGTGTTTCTATTCTAACTTTTGTATATATTGGGCAAGATAAGTCATTGCTGAATTCAAAACTGAGCAGAGCACATCTGTATCTTCAGTAGTGCCCATCACTTGAAATTAAACAAAAGCTTTCCATTTTTCTGTCTTCTTACAGGGACATCTGATATCTTGGATTTTCATATGGTGGGGTTTTTATTAGTTTGACACAGATGGCCTGTGGGATATCTGTTTTTCTATTTTTAGCACTAATTCTGGTTTGTAGAAATTTTCACATAGCTGTGGTATCTCTGTTACTGTGTTTTAAGCTTATTCCTTATGTTAAAGCTTAATCTTGACCTTTTGCAACTCTAAGCAGCTTTATTGATATTTCTTAGTGGATACTGGACAGATTGCTAGGAGAGACCCAAAAAGTACTATTTGTGAAAACTGATTCTAGATGTAGGTCCTGGAGATTCCATTTATATTCTTCCCTCAGACACAGCATACAGAGCATAAACTATTCTTCATCAAAAAGACAGTACTTTCATGCTGCTCAGATATAATTTTTTTATATGAGGTTTTACAGCCAAACTATGTGGTAGCAATAATAGTCTCTGGCTGCTTCTAAGTGATGATGTCAGATGCTATGCCTATTTCTCATAAATCTGACTATTTAATATAGTCCCAATTTTGAAGAGAAGCTGTGTGAGTTATTGTCTGAGAATATTTTGGAAAACTCAAAAATGCCTCTGTAGCTCTTCTTATGTTTTGTGCCAAAGAGAGCTCAAACACTCAGATGTTTTGACCCTTGAAGAGCCTTCATTGCCTCACATCCTGACAAGACACACTTTTCTATAGCAGAATTTTTCCCTAGGGAGTGCCTGCATTAAAACCTGCATTGCTGCACCTCCTTTAGTTTACAAACATGAAAACCTTCATAACAGACTGTTTTCTCTCTCAGCTGTGAAAATGCAGAAGATCTGATGTCCCCTGCACTCGGATGGGAAGGCCAGCAGGTGCTTTTTCAGAGTATTTGCTTCGAGCATCGGTTCTGTTCACAGAGCGCTTCTCTCCCAGATGTGCTGTTCAAACCAAAGTAAGGTATGTATGATTACAAGGCTGGGTTTGATCACAATTTGTAGAGGCAAAGATCATCTTCCTTTTCTTCATCTGCAGCCCAATTGTGTCTTGGGATGTACAAGAACTCCTCCATGCTTGGCTCCTAAGCATTGCCCAAAAATTTATATTAGAAAATGCTCTTAGAAAGTGCAGATTCCTCCTTCTGCATCTGCCTGTGTAGACAAAACATGATTTCAAATGCTGAAACTGGTAGTGGTTTCCATGGAACAAACAAACAGACATTACTGCCTATTCTGCTGGATAATCAGTCTCTCTTTGGATTTTTCCTTTAGTTCTCCTTGCTTTAGTGGTGTCCGGAAATGACATTGTCATTATGACTATGCTTTTCCAAAGTTGTACTCATTGTATCTGGCTTTTTTAACCCATTTCAGAGACAGACCATGAAAATTTCAAAGTGTAACTGTGTATCTTGAACAATTACCACTGGCAAAAGCTAAAATTTGATCATATAGAGGCATATATGTGCAAAAGTAGAGTCTTTCTTTTATATTTTATGCAATATCTTCTCATTTATTCAGTGCTATCACCCTCCTAAACTCACTGCAAGATGCTTACCCACATCTGAGCAAAAACTAGGATCTGCAGTGTCTTCCAGAACTTTATCTTCCCTACTAGGATTTGAAAGTAAAATGCCCTAATTCATGTCAACATGTGAGGTATCAAAATCCAAATTTTATCTTAGATAAAGATAGAAATTTTAGAAACAGATTAAAACATACCTAATCTTTTCCGGAAAAGATCTGAAAATGGGTTTAGAGTCAACATGGCAGTATACAAGGCAACTTTTGGAAGTTCACTTATTGCAGAATAGAAGTTTGCCTGTGCACTCAAGGGTTTCAACACTCATTTCATGTATATATAGTATTTACAAGTTTTGCTAAGAATCTTTTACCTATCTGCTGTTGATATTTCTCACCTGAATTCCAACTTCTGAAATTCAGATCTGCTGCATAGGAAATAAATTATAAACTGAAAAAATAAAAGGAGAAATATCATCCTGTCACTGCCAGACTGTCTTCACCTTTAACTTTGGGCCATGATAGGGATTATCCATTATTCAGAATTCTGAAATACTCCTTCTGGACCTTTGATATCTCTTAGATCAGTCTCATGATGCCTGCTCAGACCTCTGTCTTCTTGTCTGTCACCTTCTTACTTTCAGAATAAATATGGGATTGCTCTCCAGGCAAGGGAGTGAAGATTATTAGAAACCACATAGTTTTGTTCAAGATGCTGGGGTTTTATCACACAGGTTCTTCTTCATTTATATGGCAAGAGCAATAGGAACTTGACAAAACTACAACTCAGTTTTCCCAATAAAAATAGGAAGCAATGGAAGGACCTCTGCATTTTATTCTTTTTTCTTCAGCCTATTGGTGTGCTGATTGTGCCCAGAAGAAAATTCCCTGGCAGCCTCCATTTTCATCCTGAATAATTTCCAATATCAATTAAAGAATCAAGGCTTCTGATGGCATTTATTTCATACATACATATTTATTTACATTGATATTTACTTATCAGTAACTTGATTAAATGAATTAGAGCCTTTGTAATCAATGTCAATAGGTTGCAGCTCCTGTGCATTAAACCAGGAATTTCTTCCATTTTTCTCTAGATATTTGAGCGAATTGAAATGTCAGTGTGCTTATAATTAGTAATTCTGGGCTGGTTGGTTTTGGATTGTGTTTACACAAGCAAGACTTTTAAGGAATTTGTTCACTTTGCTCATTTCCAAATTAGTGAAGTTCTTGTTGCACTTCTGAATTAACATCTAGTAAGAACAAGTCTGTCTTCCATCATTTATGAGTTAAAAAGTCTTGTTCTTACTTGGAAATACATCCCTGGATCAGTCAGTGTAGGGCCTGGTCATAAGAATGATTTTTATTGGCTGTCTGATGGATGACATGGCTGCTATAGAGAGCTGATGTGTCACAGGAGACTGACAAATATTGAGTAATGGTTATGGAGGTGCCATGATAATGCTAATAAAAATAGTAATATCAGGTAATCATATATCTGTATTGTAGTAAGAGTGCCTAGCAAAATGTTTTTGTTTTTTTTTTTTAATTACAGTATCCTGTTTTATTGATACCAGTCTGAAATAGAGCAAAAAAATGGCTTGGGATGGATGAACTGAATTTCTGAAGGACTTCATATGAATGAAAGTGTGAAAGTCCGGCAGGGGTGGGAAGCTATTTTCTATGCACATGCATTGTGTTTGATAATTTCTGGGTGTCTGTCCAAAAGAAGTCTCTGTGATGAAAAGCTCTTAATAAAATTAGTGCAGCTAAGACCTTAAGGCAAATAAAAAATTGCCTTGAAGTCCTTTGGTCACAAGAGGATAGTGCTTTAAAATGAGGAGTAAAAGAGACTTCTAAATTTTACTCCCTGTCATTGCAGGGGTTGGACTAGTCTTCCAACTCAAAATTCTATATCTATGATTCATGATAAGTATTTTTTACATGTCCTGAGCTATTTAATTTAGAGACTTACTTCAGTGAATTTTCTCACATTTTTGACATGTGGTGTAAGCAGAACAAAGGGCATTTTGGGAATACAAACTTTTTTTTTACTCTTCACCAGAACAAATTTGGATTTTTTTTTTTTTTTTGAAGATGTGATTTCTGTTAATGGCTTACAGAGAAAGCTATATGCTGCTACAGAAAATATATAGAACATTCAACTGACATAGATAATAGACAGGTATGTGTAAAGAGGAAAAGTTTAAAAGGGGAGAAATGAGAAGTGTTAAAACCAAGACTCCGCCTTGTACCTGCAAGATGAAAACTGGTGTTACCTCTGGGTGTCACTGCAGCATTTGATGTTTGCAGTTATGGCCCATGTTACTGTAGGATTTGAGTTTGACTTTTTTTTTTTTTTTGTTTTTGTTTTTTGGTTTTGGGGCTTTTTTTTTTTTTTTTAATTTTCCTATAGTCACTGCAGCTGTTTTTTAACAAGTCAGATTGAAAGGCAGCGATAAAACTGGGAGCTGCTAATAGCTCTCAGATCTGCCAATGAATTTTGTCAAGCATTAAAGCCAGCAGTGCGAATCCTCAGCACCAAATGGGTTTGGAATGGACCGGTTCAGAGATGGAGAGGAATTACACAATTCAGGGGTTAGAAATCTGTCAAATCTATTGTAGTAATTTGTGAACTTGGTCAAGTTCACAGTACTCTTCCCCTTACATGTACCCTTTCCAATTCTTCTTTAAAAACAGATGTCTTCTGACATTCTACATAAATCTCTCTGTGATGTGGACAGCATTTCACATAAAATGTTTTCTTTAAAATGCTATTCAGACTCTGAATTTATTTCAGGCAGAGATTTTCTCTGTGCTGTCTACAAGGATGTCTTGCCCAATGCCTCCAGGGATTAAGGCTAAATTTTGTGATATGAAAAAAAAATAAAGGGGAAAAGTTCTACTCTGAACAAGAAGCATCCTAAAAAGAGGCTGATAGATGAACACCTGTGCTGCACCAGTGATGGAGCAAATACATTCCTGGTGTCCTTGTGAGCAGGTGCAACCGATTCTTTAATTTGCTGCTGCTCCTTTCCGATACCTTTCCTCACCCATTTGTCTCACTGGACTCATTTTTTTTGTTGTGCGTACATGTTTTTGGGTTTTTTTCCTCATCAGTTCTCAAAAGTGAAAAGCAAGAAAAAGCCTCGAGCTGAAATATAAGATTAATATGTGTAGATCAGACTTCTAGCAAAGTGATTATTTTGTTCTCATTGGAGAGGAATTTTCACCCTTACCTTTGAGCCTTGCAATGTCTGGCAGACTGTCAGTGCATGTTTGAAAGCACTGATAGTGGAGAATTTCTACCCAGACACTGCAGGGGAGGCTGAAGAGTGAGGGATTTAAAGCCCCTACGATGAGCTGTGTTCCGATTTCAAAATGAGACAATGTGCACTGGCAAAGGTGCTGCATCTGTGAAACTGGTAAAGTGGATCAAAACAGAATGATTCCTGCTCATAATCTCTCAGCAGAAAGAAACAGCAGAAGAAACAGCCTTTCCATGCTAAAATACAACTTGTTTTCTCTTGAGGCAATCAAATCAATCTGATTGCTGCTGCTTTACAGCCCTGCAGCAATGTGGGTAATGTGGCTTCAGAGTGGCATAAAGATAATCGCCACGGGAAAATTGTCTGTTGGGTCTTTATCCCACTTCACCCTCTGCATCCCCTTCCCACGAAAGGGAAAGGAAAATTAAAATCAGTTGAAGATTCATTATCCCGTCTCTTGGGTAGGCAGAACACATAAACACAGACGTGGAAATAACAGTGCTACAGCACTCCAGTGTCATGATTGCTAAATGTCATAAAATACTCAAGAATTGTGATACTTGCAGCAAGTTATAACAGAGAATAATAAAACTGTAATTTGCGACTAAATTTCAATGTAGTTGAAATTGGTGTTTGTTATGAAAATGTGGGCGATCATGACATGTCATTAATGGAAGCAAAATGAAAAGTCATCGCAAAGCTGAGAAGAACTAATAAAAACAACTGATCTGGTCTGTAAAGGTCTTATTATTCAAATTTAGAAATTACCTTGTCACACTATTCTTTGGGAATAGGTTTAAAAATACTAAAATTTCTTTCTGAAATAATTTAACATTATATAATGATGTGAATAATGATCTCCTTCATTATGAATCGGGACAAGTTGCCTTCTTAGTTTGTCTGAACTCCTGGAAAGTGTAATTTAAAAAAAAAAAATTGCATTTGTGCTCAGTATATTTATATTGAACTTATGGTGGTGTCATGCTAAACCACTAATGAAATAAATTACTTAGGTAAATTTTCTTGTCTTCTTTTTTATTGAAGAAATAATATGGTTCCCAGTGAAAAAATAAAGTCAATAAGTTTATGCAAACCATATTGCATTTCAAGATTTCATTTCAACAAATGTAATTTTTATTAAAAGATAGCAAATAATTTTTTAGTGGATTAGTAGCGGAGTAATTGCTTCTCTAAGTTTCCTACTGTGCATGATACACTTGGAAAATACTTTATCAGGGTTTTTCCCTTTTTTTTTTCTTTCCCTCCACATAAAATTTTTACCTGCAGCTGTAATTGGGTACAGATTCCAAACTGTCTCCAAGTTTCTTGTAGACTGAAGTGTTTAATTCACTGACTCTTCTGAATGACAGTTTTTACCCCAAAATATCAATTCATTCATTTCTGGCACCCATACACACAAAAATTCTTCCCTCTCGCGCCCTGAATTCTGCAAGATCTGATCCAGCCAGAAACTTGGAAGTAAGATGTGGTTGGTATTTCTATATATGGCACGATACATAAATAGATTAATCAAGTGAATACTAACTACGAATAGATCTACATCTCGTCACATAAATTTATACATTATATTTATATATAACTATAAATATGATAGTATATTAATATCCATAACGAACATTTGCATATATAACAGTCCCAGGTAGCTAGAAAAATAAGGGGGTGTTTTTTCAGTCCCTAAGAAACATCATTCCACCACTGCATGCCCCACAGACATAAAAGTCACTTCATTCCTAAATTAGACCATGCACCTGAGTGATCCCATTAAGCCAGCATGCTTCTTAAATAAGTATTAATTGAACTTTAATTAAGTATTCATTTAAATCAACAAGGAACCACAAGACACACGAAATCTTTGGAAGCTGTTTTGCTGCAAAGGAGCAGATTAAAAGTTAGAAACAGAAGGTAAACAGACACAGTTAACTGGAGTTAGCAGCAGCCTCTCAGCCTCTCCACTCAAAGAGGTTTTCTGAAGGAGCAGATTCCCTTGGATGCTCCCTATGCCTTTAGCTGACTTTCTAACCAATAGCAATATGATAATATAGAATATTGTAAAGCCCTATAAGTGTGGTGGCTGTAATTAGTTATGAACACATCCTAATGGTAACTCAGTTAAAGATCCAGGCCAGAGCACACAGAGCTTTAACCTGTGGCTGTTGGTACAAGAGTGAAGATGCTGAGTGTGCTTTTGGGACTCAGCTGGGATGTCACCTCACCCACACAGCCAAGATTATCTCTGGGCGAAGGGAGAAGGAGTGGATCACTTTATTTATGGAGTTCAGGGCAATAAAACCACTGTTCTTGCATTATAGCTGCCTCCAGACCTCACTGGAAGGCTGGGAAAGGGCATCAGGAGAGCCTTTCCCTGTAGGCAAAGGATGGGGATTGTCAAGAGGTGAGGCTGTGTGGAGCAGGGAAATATTTGCTCATGTTGTGCAAGGTGGAAAGCTTGGCTGCCTCGTGCCTGATGTTGCACAGTCAGCAGATCCTCTTCAGGACAAGGCAGCATCGCTCCAAGTCTGTATTGCAGAAACAGAACTCTGTAATTATGTAGGAAATGGAATTAAGTTCCAGCCCCTCATTTCTGTGGGGCTGCCCTTTAGCAGGACTATAAACATCTCGTAATAGGGGAGATGTCACTTTAGAGATTTGTGGAAGAAAAACAAAGATTACAAAATCAAGTTTAATAAATATGTATTCTTGCTGTCAGTGTGTGTATATAACAGCTCTGAGACAAGAGAAAATGAGAGTGCACATCCAAGAGGAAAATGTGTTTTAAACCCCAGTTCTAGGGAAACAGACAGAAGGAAAAAAATTTTTGTGCATAACCATACTAATCTCCATTTCAGCTCACAGCCCAGACTGAAGCAGACACTTGAAGTAATGAAACCAAAATCAAAAATCCTCAATCTGCCTCAGAAAAAACTCTAGGGTGCTCTAGAGAGCAGGGAAACCTTTCTCCTCACACCCAGTGCTCCCACTGCTGCCAAGGGATGTGCAGCCCAGTCAGAGCTGCCCAGGCAATAAAGGCACGACCAGGCCCTGCATCTGGGGCTGATGTGCTCCAGGAGGGGCTGGCAGAGCTCTCTTCAGGCACAATTCAGGGGCTTGCCTTTCCAGAAAAATGGTTCGGTTTCACTAAAATATTTTTATGTCCCTTTTTTTTTTCTTTTTCAGTAAGATAATTTCTGGGACAAAATGTCAGGGAGCTCAACACGTCCCTTCAATTACTGCTATACAGATTTTTTCTCTGAGCTACTGGACAATAAGTAGCTTTCAGGGAAGCATTAAGTAGATTTGCCCTCAAGGGTTTGCATTTCAGTGGAGTGACAGTTATTTTTTTAAATACAAAATAAAAAAAAAATTAATAAAAGAAAAGAAGAAAGAAAAAGAAGGGAAAAAACATACATATGGCCTTCCCCCCTAGCTCCAAGAAAAATAGACAGACACAGGCTAGACAACTGCTTATTATCTAGAACCTGAATCAGATAGGAAAACAGAGTTCTAATGGTCTCTCAAATGTCAACAGCATTATGATTTTAACAGAACACAGGTGTACATGCTTCGTTAACAGAGAAAAAAATAAAGAAAAATTGAATTACCAAACTAATGTCTTCCCCCACTTTTTTTTCAGACTACTCTGAGGATATAAAATCCATCATTAGTTGTTTTTAAGCTTGTCTCTAATGATGAAAAAAATAATGGGGCATGAAACTCAGACTTAACAAAACAAAAATACAAAACACAGCATTTTACAGACTTTACGTAAACATAATGTGACAATGCACTTCCTTTCATTCTCTGCTATGACAGTTAATTCCAGACCAGGAAAACTGTCAAAAATGTTTAGTTCTGCTTGGGTTGAGTTAATTACAGGCCCTGGGGCTGTGTTGACTTTCTCCTGCTAATGGCACTGTGCTACAGGTAAAAATCCATTTGCAAGAATGTTTTCAGAGCTACAGATCTAATTTACTGAATATCAAATATTTATGCCATTGCAATTAAAGTGACAACGTTCCACCCCTCTTCAGCATACAAGCCCGGGCTTTTTAATAGAATTTATTATACAGTAAACATTTGGTAAAAAGTTTTGCCGGAGCTTATAATGTGAAAGCTTTGAATATTTTATTGATTTAATTTCTTTTGCACTCTGATCCTATCAATGCTGGAAATGTTATGAACTTCTGCAGTGCACAGGAGACCATTTTTTACTGTCAGAGGCAGAGGAGCTGACAGATAAAGGGACTGAGGGATGGAGCTGTGCTGTCACTGCAGCTCTGGGAGGAAGGAAGGAGGGAGGAGGAAGAGGTAGAACAGCAGCAGGGAGGGACAAAGTGCCAGGACAAATCTGCCCAGGCAGGAGCTGGAGCACAAAGGAAATTAATTTTCCTCGTTAGATAGATGGGGGAGTGGATTAGTCCTGGTTTGTGTCCACAATCAGCTCCAGCAGCACGGGCAGAGGGAGCAGTGCAGGGTTTAACGAAAACCTTGGAAACCTGGGAGGGTAACGAGGCTTTCCTTGGCTGGGTGATGGTTGAGGGTATCCAGGAGAGGGGAGGGTTTGCCTCTCCTTTGCTGGTTTGGGTTTTGAGAGCAGAGATCAGTTGAGAATTCTGCGCTTTGTGCAACTCCCCAGCCCCATCCCCACTGGGATGACATTTTCTCCTTGTTTGGCTCTGTTCTCTGCAAACCTCCCAGGTAACTGTGATTTGGTTTCATTTGAAGGATCTGACAAACCTACTCAGGCTTATTTGCTTCTGCTGAAGGTATTTTTAATGTTGCAGGGAGAAGTCAACATACTAGGAAAATATTGGAGGTCTCTGAGCGACATGGTTTCAAAAAGCCACGTTTGGCTGAAGATCCTAAACACTTTCTGCAAAGAAAAGGGCCGTGCAAAAGGGAAGGGAACAGGGTGAGGGGACACCAAAATCGCCTGTTCTGCCTTAGGAGCAGCTGATGGAAGCAGTATTCAGGCTTGAAATGGTGGGTGACCCTCAGCTGCTGGGTTAGGGGACGGAAAATCACAGAATTATGGAATCATAGAATGATTCGTGGAAGGAAAGACCATCAATCAGTCCCTAATTACCCGCCTGTCCACCTCCACAGGGCAGGTGACACTGTCCACTGTCCCAGGTTGCTCAAGCTCACATTCAGCCTGGATTTGGACACTTCCAGGAGGTATCACTTGTCCCTCCCACCAACTCAGTGATGTTGCTGTCTATGGATTTGTGCCAGGCCGCCTCCTGCCCTGTCGAGCACCAATCTGGGTAGGCGGACAGCCAGTCTGTGAATGGCAGTTGCTTTCGGCAGGTGTTTCAACACCAATCCCCCACCAGCTTTGGCTTTGGAATTCCTCATGAGCTGCTCTGAAGTTTCCTGCTTTCTGCACAGCTCTGGTGTCCTTTCCCCTCATTTTTGGGCAGTTCCTCTTTTGAAGAGAAGCACACGTGTGACAGGGAGGTTCACCTTGCTGCCCTCACTGCCCAGCCTGACCAAGCACAGGGGATGCCCCAGCAGCACCTTTGGCACCAAGGTTAAACCAGACCAGCATTGTCCCTCCCAGGTGTGAGGCTGATCCCCCTGGGACACAGATTTTGTCACCCCCACAAGGACAATCTCCATGGTGCCGTCACTGACCTGGCCAGTGCGTGGGCAGCTCCCTCTCTTCCTGGCCTAAATTTGCAGCTTTGCCCATCCCACTCTGTTTCCCCACCCTGCTCCTGACAGGTCTCAGAGCCATCTCTGCAGCACATTTTGTGTATTATACCCCAGTTTCCACCCTCAGGGATTCCCTTGGGCTCCTCTTCCCACCGGTGTTTCACTGACACTCTCCCGTCCATTGTCACACATTCTGCCACCCTCCCACTGTCCTGCTGTGCCATCCAAGCACCTTCACAGACCATCCTCCCTCAGCAGGGCTCCTGGGTGCCCACAGAGCTGGGATCAGCCCCACCAGGGCTCCTGGGTGCCCACGAGCTGGGATCAGCCCCACCAGGGCTCCTGGGTGCCCACGGAGCTGGGATCAGCCCCACCAGGGCTCCTGGGTGCCCACGGAGCTGGGATCAGTGGTGATGCTGAGCAGGTGGCCTCGTTCACCTCCTTCATTCATGGTCATCATGGCCACGTCCAGCTGGCCCTTTTGGGGCTGCCCTGAGCTACATCCACCAAGCTGCATGGTCACCTGAGCCAGGCACTCTTCCCCAAGCATTTGAGGTATCTTCCAACCCAAACCATGATGTTGTTCCATGAATAATTTCATTTCCCAGCGCCACCACTCAGGTGTCCTTGCCTTAGAGGATTCTAAGGCAAGGGAGCACAGCAATGCTGTGGGAGCATTTTTGATGTAAGAAGACCCTGGAGGGGAGCTCCCAGTAACCTGAGATCCTCTCCTGCCATATTTCCTCCTTCTCCAGCTGTTGCCTCTTCCCTTAGAGGGGCCAGGTGTGCTGTGTGACATCCCTGCAGATCCAAGGCAGGAGCTGCCCCTCCCCTGGGCCACCCCATTAAAGCTCACTCATGGCAGGAGAGAGGGAGGGCAGCAGGACTGTTGCACTCAGAGCAATGAACTGGGTGGTCCCTGCTCCTGGAGAACATCTCCTGCCTCTTGGGCTTAGATTATCTTCAATTCTCTTGAAAGGAAAGGTTAAAATCGCTCTTGTGCAGCTCTGCCCTCGTTAAACCAGTGAGGAGAGAAGCCCCAGCAGCAGAGGAGCAGCCTGCAGCCCCTGGAGCTCAGGTTCTGCTGTGGCCTGGCTCTTCCACCGCTGCCTTTGTCCTGCCCTGGCTCCAGCTCTGCCCCTTAGCCCATGCCCAGGACCACCTTCAGGAGCAGAAACAGGACAAGAAAGTCAAGTGGGTGGGAAAACTCTGCTGAGCTGAGTGGAGAAAGAAGAAAGAAGGTGATAGAGCAGTGTGGCATTGCAGAGGCTACAAGGGTGAGCTGTCCTGTCTGCCAAGTCATGCAGCAGGAGCAGGATGGTCCCTGCCGAGCTCACAGCTCCCTCCTGGAGCAGGGCAGTCGAGGAGGAAGCTCAGAGCCATCCCAGTGTTAGGGATATTCTCCCTGAAAACCCAGAATTTAAACCAGGATTTCTAAGTGTGAGAGAGGTAGAACAGTTAGGATGTGTTAGGAACAGGGGTATGAGGGAAAGGTTCTTGTGTCCCCAGAGGGTGCTGGCACTGCCCAGGCTCCCCAGGGAATGGTCCCGGCCCCGAGGCTGCCAGAGCTCCAGGAGCGTTTGGACAG
>VKON01003271.1:0-12114 GCA_009741485.1 Malurus cyaneus samueli | reverse complement strand
TTCGGATTGGGGTGGGGGGCTGGGAGAGGATTTTTTTTAAAGGCTGGAACAGATCTTGAGATCTTATCTCCTTAAAATGTTAAGAGGGATGGTAGAATTTTGTTTCCAATTTGTTTTGCATCATTCATCCTACTGATTTGCACTTTTTGTTTTCCAATTAATGCAGCTTAGAAATAAACTGGACAGTTGCTCATTCTTTTACAACCAATTTTGCTTTTCAGCTCTCTTGAATTAACACAGTGTTACTGACTGAAGTTGTAGGTCTGCAGAAAACAATGCTTAAGCCTCCTTGAGCTACTCCCTTCTTCCTTAAAAAGCATTGGACCAAAGTGTAGCTGATTTCGAAATCTTTTTTTCCATCTCTCCTTTGGTCCTGAAAGTAGGTGACAGTGTCACTTAAAATGCAAGAAAAACTGTAAATTTGGTATTCCAGATAGCTGAAACTAATCCAGACAATTTATCCTTAGTTTTATCTTCAGTGATCTCTTTATTAGCATTAAAGGACATTTCAATGTATAGTGAGTGGAGCAAAGGTCTAAAAGGAGCAAATCCTGTCACTGAATAGCCATTGTGGCTTCAAGACATATCAGACCATATAGAGTGCTGATAAGGGCTGGATTTGGGCTGGACATTTCTGGATGCACTAGGATGTTACCTTCCCCAGGGAAAGATAACTGAGTGGCTGCTGTCTCCCATGCTCCTGAGCTTTGGGAAAAAAAAATGTTCTTCCAAAAACTGCTATCCAAAATGCTGCTAGAGGCACAGTGCTTAAGGAGAGCATCCACTCAGAGGGTACGACCCTATATACCCTTCTCTGAGCAAAAAAAAATAAAAGGTCCTTTTCATCCCAGAGAAACTAAGGGTAGTGTTCAAAACTTGGTAGCTGCAAGTTGTCAGTGAAGGATGGGCTCTATCCAGATGCCCAAGGTTTGTTTTTCATGGCAGGAAGGTACTGGTAGAGAGCGGTGCTGTGGTAGAGCCTTGGCTGTTTATCCGAGCAACAGCCTGGTGCAGCCAGTCCTGAGCTGACAGAAAGATTAACTTGTTAATGTCATACAAAGCAGAATGAAAATATTGTTAGATGGCACTCAGAATTTGCGTTCTGCATGTTGCATAAAAATAATAAACAAGTTGCTGACAGAATAATATTATATAGCTATGCACTACATGTAGATCATAAAGTATTTAGTTTTGGGGCTTGTCCTAGTTTAAAGGACAGGTGTCTGCCAAGGAAGGTGTGGAACCTCCCTTGGACTGCAGAATGTGACCCACATCCCTCCAAATCATTATAACTTTGAAATTACAGGGCTTTCAGGCAAAGATATGAAGAAAAGGATAATAGTTTTTTTATTAGTAATAACATATAGTATATTACAATCATACACACCAACGCAGCCAACAACAACCAATAACCAGAAACCCAATAACAGCCTTCTCTTGGCTGTTGAGCATTCCCCTTTGTTGTAGTAATGGCCACAGCCTGCAGGGGCCGGCTTTGCTGGGGGCTTTTTCCCCTGGGGGGGGGCTTGGGGGGGGCATAAGTGGGGGGCCCAGTGTGCGATGATTCCCTTGCGGCTTGCAGGGGAGCCTGTGGTGCTAGCTCAGCCTTCCTCACCTGCAAGTAATTGGCGAGGTGAGCCAGTGGGAGAGATAAAAATGGGGCTTGCTTTACAAACCCAAAGGGGCAGCTGATCCTGGAGCTCCTCCGGATGGTGTGATGGGCTGTAGCAGGAACCTCGGGGCAGCAAACTGGAACGGCAGAAGCAGGCACATCCGGGGGTGATAAACAAAATGTAGCAGAAACTCCGCAGCAGTAGCAGGAGCTGCGGGGGTCAGGCGACACAGTGTCGTAAGATCTAGGGTGTTGAGTTAAAGTGAAGCGAAAGAGACCAAGGCAGTGGCAGAAAAACAGCGGGGCTGGGCAGAGGCAGCCGGGAAGGGAAAGAGGGGCGGGTCCCGGTTTTTTCCGCTGAGGCTGCACCCGAGTGATGGTGAGGTCCTTTACCAGTGAAGTATCGGGGTTAATAAGGTCCGGCAGTTCAACGCTGCTCTTTCTTCATGACGAACCAAGGAGGCCTCACTCTCACTGGTAAGGAGAAACCAGTACAAAGGCTGGACTCTGTAGTAGCACAACATTCTCCCTGTGGTAGCAGCAATTCGATATTCCCCTCCCGATCTCTGAGAGGCGAGATAGAGACAGGAACTGAAGCCCAGCCCCCTGGACTCCCGCCCAGCCAAATTCGCACTATCTCTGCCCTCCCGCAGAATAGCCCCCACCAGAGTAGGAAGGTAGCCAGCTGCACCCCTTCCACCTCCTCCTGCTCCCAGGCATGATCTTTTTGTCTCTCCTTAGTATTGTTGTTATCATCCTCTCTGGCACAGAATGAGACAAAATTCCCTGAGAGAAAAAAAAAGGAAAAAATCTCTAACCTCCAGCAGGTTTAAGGCTAAAACCACACTCCTGCAGTATACCCAACAAATATTCCAGTATCGAGCTTTTTTTCCACATTTTTTTTTAACCCATCCTCTAAGAAGATTTACTTGAAGAACAATCTAAATTGTCTCCACACATTTCCAAGAAGTGTACAAAACTGGAGTGAAAGCCTTTTCATTTATTAAGATGGTTAGGAAAATTAATCCATAAGCACCAGAAGGTTTATGTCCAAAAAGGAGACAAAGGATCCGCAACTTTTATATCCATGAATAGAGGAGAAGGTCTATGTGGCGTTTCCCATGGGGTTGCTCGAAATTCATAGAGGACAGCAGCCTCTTTTTATCCTAATTTCCGGTGTGCAGTTCCCTCTTCTCTTTCCCCATTGGCTGAGGTACTTGAGAGATACAGCTGCCCGAAACGCCTGAATGAAAACCCATTCTATCATACATTGCCGCCCTTTCAATATACATCATCTCTGTATCTCTGCTCTTTTATGTCTACTAACAGTCTAAGGATATAATGTCAATCAATAGGAATTTCTATGGAAATCCTTCCCATTGTTTTCCTTCTATCTTCCCAGTATCAGCCTATCTTGACCCCCAGTAATCAGTCCGTTGTATAGACACTCCCTTCTCATTCCCTCAAGATCCAAAGACCTTTCATCACCTCTACTGTGTCTGTCATCTAGATTAGCACACATATTAGCATGCTTCAATAAAAATAAAAAAAATCACATGGATCTTGTATTCCTCAACCCAGTGTAAAACCAGGAATGCAGACAAGGCATGCGGGAGAGAGAAAAAACCCACACCACTGTGTCTCAGTGTCTTCATACCTGCCCAGTTTCTTTGAGCCCTTCAATATTAATATTTTCTGTGAAGTACTTGTATGTTTTGGGATAACTCAAATAAAAACCCACCAAACATTAGGAAAGAGTGATCCAAAATGTGCTGAGCAAAACTCCTCCGCAACTTATATACATTTTAGTTGTGAAGCTAGGTATGTTTATTGCAGTACTGTGGACGGTGAGATACTTTTCAAAGCTGTGCACACCCCAGCCATGGTATAGCTGGTATATATTGGTTAATAGTTACATCATTCACCGAGTTTTGAAATTCGCACTATATATATTCAATGACCTACCCCGCTTCGTATTTATAATGATTTTAAGTCATTTCTGGCTCATGTTCTTGCGCAGTGTTATTTGGTATGTGGGGCTCTAGGGGCTCTCGGGAGTGAAGTAAAGTACTCATCCTCTTGTCTTTTGAACTTTCACCTTTCTGTCTTGCGCAGCTCTCTGGTCCCTGCCCAAGTCCAAAACAACAACTCTGTTTTTAGCCAGCATAGGGGGTCCACAAACACAAGCTGGGTCACAGTCCTGCCTTTTTGGCATATCTTTTAACTTCTCATTCTGCTTGACAAACATAGCAAATCATGTTAAGTAGCATTATAATCTAGCTGTCTAGTCCAAGCAGTTTGTGAATATATACTGTTTAGCAAGCAGTTTCTAACAAGTTATCCCTGTAACTTCTAACTTCCATGCATCATTCCACCTTTTTCTATAATAATTAGTTGAATTCCTTGACCTAATACATACATTCTCTAGCAAACTTCTACCAAAAGGTGCCTCTCAAATGCTACCAAGTGTGTTTTGACACAGAAGTCAAAATCAACACTCGTTGTAACATTCTACAATTCCAACAATAACAAAAGATAAAATGAAGCTCTCTCCTTCCCAAAACACTAATCTAAAGCAAAAGAATATAATAGGGTGCATCGTGTATTAGAATACCAGTTCGGTAAGGTGACCACCCAAAGAGCACATCCCACAATTGATGACTTGCATCTTGTCTTGCCCTTTGCATGATTCTGCTTATCTTTTCTGAGTCTAACCCTCGAAATGATGTATAGTAATTAAAGTTTCTTTCATTTTCCGGATTTCTTCAAATTTCAATCAGGTCTTGATGCTTTACTATTGTCTTATTAATGTAAGGGTTCATTCCAAATAGGTATGGGTGACAACTTGTGGTTACAAGGTAATTAAGAACTTTATCATTGGTGGATACAACTATGACTAAATATGAAAGCACACCCAGTGATCCTAACAAAATACAGATACAAAAAATTCAGAAATAATTCCTACATTTAGGGTTATGTTATCACTATCTCTCGTCACAGAAAGCACAAACATCCTAAGCACACACAACCTGACTAATAACACAAGCACAGATTTTACTGGAATCTTGTCGTGGTTTCGAATGCTGGCCAAAAGCAGGCACCACAACAACTTGCTCATTTCGCCGTTCTCCCACCACCAACATCCTGGGTAGAGAAGAGCGAAGGGGAAAAAACTAACAAATAGGGTTCAATGAGAGTTGAGATAAAGGAACGGGGAGGAAACACTTGATGGACAAAAAGGCACTACTTAAACAATCAAGTGAAATTTATTACTAACAAAGTCAGGGAGGAGAATGAGAAATAAATACAGCCCTCAAAGACCCGATCTTCTCCACTCGTTGTCTGATGGTATATCTTATTATCTCCCTTCCTCCTTCCAACATCACAAGCAAGCAGGAAACAGAAATGGGGTGTGGGGTGGTCAGTTTCATCACCGGATCGATCTGCGGCTGCTGACGGAGAAGAGTCCTTCCCTTGCGTTGCCATGGGGTCCCTCCCACGGGGAACAGTTTCTTCAGTGAACCTCTCTGTCGTGGCTCCACTACTCATGAGCGAGCAGGCCACACACATCTGCTGCATGCGGTGTAGTCCCCCATGGGCAGACAGTCAGTAGCCCAACTTGCTGCAACCGTGGCTCTCTTGTCCACTGGTACATGCCTAAGGCCAAGCTGTTCCATCTGCGGGAGCAAGGCTCTCTCTCCTGGTCTCTGCTGGACACAGCCCCTTCTCAGCATCCGTCCAGCTCTGGCGTGGGGACCTCCCTCATTTCTTCCATGGGCTTGCACCGGTGGATCTCTGCACCCTCTGTGGACCGCCATGGGCTGCAGGGGGACATGCCTGCTCACCATGGTCATCACCACGGCCTGCCAAAAGGAATCCAGCTCCGGCGCCTGGAGCAGCTCCTCCCCCTTCAGTCCACGTGACCTTGTGTCTGCATTCCCTGCACATTATTTCTCAGCCTCCTCCACTGGCAAAACTACTGCATCCCCCTTGTTTTGATTTCTTCTTAAAATGTTTCACAGAGGCGTAACACTATCTTCAATTGGCCCAGGTTTGGTTCAGTGGCATGTCCATGCATCTTCAAACCAGCAGCAATTGGCTCTGCTGGACAATGGTTGGAAGCCTCCAGAAGCTTCTCACATTTTTTATTATTTGGCACTTTTTGGCCCCCCACTTCCAAAAACTGGGCTAAGCAAAAACCAACACAATCTGGATGGACTCAAAGTGGGCAAATGCCTTGCTCCGTATCAAGGCATATGTCCTGGCATCAATTGCATTGCTTTCCCAGATAAAACCCTGTTTGTTCTCATGGAAATACAGGATTTCTAAATTCACAGTTTGTCCACTTTTTCTCTACCATCCAGGCTCATACCTATGTTCAGAGGGATACGAGTACTGTTTCTTTTCTGCATGGTTTTTAATCCTAGGTGCAACATGGGGTGGATAATGTTAGACTGTAGCATTAGGTAATAGTTAGCAGAAAGGCCTGTGGCCGTATATAGCATAGGCGTCATAGGTAAAGTTACCAGGGTCAACCAGATTGAAATTTTGTTTCTAGTCAGTGGCATGGCCCAAACAATTTCCGAATTTCAATGGCGAAAAGTGCCCCTTCACTTATCTTCTCTTATAATTAAGGCAGCTGCTTGAGCTGTGTCCATTAGTTGTGCCTGTATACAACTAAGGGCTAAGGATACATTGTCCTGGCATTCATGTTTAAACTTGGTAATCCTGAGATCATAGCAATGAATGCCCTATACTCTCACTTTTTTAAAAATCCAAATGAACTGAGTGCGGAACGAAGTACGGGTTGAGGTATTAATCCACAAGAAAACGTGGGGTTCCGGACATACCAGCTTTAACAATGGGGGCAGGGGATATGCTTCTGTTCTGCAGAAGATTGAGTGTCTTGGTAACCTGCTCGGATGGGTTTCCGACCATGGATAAAGGACAATTAAGCTTAACTATGAACAACAAGTAACAAGTTGCAATAATGATTTGTAGGTATGGTAGCTTTATGGAAACCCTAGCGATAGATTGTACCTCACAGAACATATGGATAACTATGGCTAACCATGTATACATTTGGCTGAGATGTTTGAAAGAAAGGCGGGGAGATGTGGGGGGCCCTGCTTTTTATAGCAGTATGAACGTGTGTGGGGGTTGGGCAGCGACATAGTGTTGCAAGGTGCTAGTGAGCGGTCAAGCTGCGGAAGTAATGGGATTGGAGAATGAAACAACCAAGTTGTAACCGACGATTTGAAGTAAAGATCGCAGCGTGTGGAATCGGGGGTTGTCTGATCAATGTGACTTGGCTGAGACGTGTGCGATGCATATCTGTCTTGCCAGGTCTATGTGAAAGAGAGGCCAGACAAATCTAGAGAATGAGAATACAACAACTTTAATACAGGCCTAACAGGCTACTGGACATTAGCGGCAGCAAAAGCCTCCTCCTGAGGCTAAACCAAAAATGACACTCGGGTCACGAGATTTCACCTTTTATATAGTTCTGCCTTATTAACATATTAATGGGTCTTAATTCTCCAAATGATCTTTTATCAGGTTGAATGATGTCAACGCAACCCCAAAACTTGCTCTGCCCCCAACTCACCTGTTGTTTACATATTTTGGGGCTCTCGGGCAGTGAGGTGTCCTTGGATCAGGCTCAGAGAGGGATGTTTGTCTAAAGATGAAAGAACGGTAAGTTTTAGTGCTGTACAGGGAATGTAACAAGAATACAGATGCATGAAAATAGAGAAACAAAAATCCCTAAGGCATCATTTCCCGCCCTTTAGAGGCCTGACAAGGCTTACCCTTGTCGGTCTCTATTCTATGGTATCTAACTGAGAGTATGTATCTAACAACAATGAATATTGAACAATAATAACAGAATTAGGATTACAGTTACTATGAAACTGTTCCTTAGTCCCTAGGTCAGTTTGGTTACCATGGATGTGAGGGTTTGTTGGAGGTAATACTCCAAAACTCGACGTAATGTATTTTGAAATGTTGTCTAATATGAAAAATTTGTATTATTTACGATACATATTTGGCCTAGGATCATATACACATTTTGGTTCCATTGGCTGTACCATGGTTCAAACAATGTAGATAAAGCACAGAAACGCCCTTGTTTTAAACTTCATCATCCCCGTTTGCCATCAGTCTCTGTTTTTCAGGAGAGAGCCTTCTTAACTCAGGAGTAGTGGATCCAAGGATCCTTTGCCAGCGTCCTTTGACTGTAGTGAAAAAGGTTGTCAGCAGGACTTGAATGGTCCTCTCCACTTGGCCTTGTAAAGATCACTGTCCCAACCACTTTAACTATAGACCCAGTCTCAGGTTGGAAAGGATGTGCAGTGGGTCAAGTCCTATTAGGTCTGGATATACACGATGGTAATCTGAAGCTCTGCAAAGTGGAACTTAAAAACATAGACCATCTCTGTAAATCAAGCTTATTCTTGAGGTACATTCATGCTTTATCATTGTGTCTGGGTAAGTAGGGAATTTCCAGATCTTCAATGATCACCCACTATTTGACTAACTTTCCAACCACTCGGGGGACCAACCCCAAAAGGAACTCCAAAACCTTGGAACTGGATTGTATGGTTAAGTAAAAACTTTCACCATCTACCATGCTGTTGTTAGTGTGACAGGGTAAGGCTCAGACCATGCACTAAAAGTGTCAATCCAATAACCCCAATAATTGACATAACGTATACTTTTACTATGGTAATTCAGCAGAATCCATTTGCCATATCTCCGGGAATCCCTGTCTCTGTTGTTTCTAACACAACTATTATGTTTCATGTTTGAATTATTTTTATAGCCAATAAAACTTGCACAAATATTAGGCCACTTCCATTTTCCTATTACTTCCCTTTCCAGTAAGTTCTTCATAGTTTCCCAGTGTGTCCTCATCTTCTCGCTGCACTGGCATTACATCTGTTTTCTAGTGTAACAGTCCATTCACTTTCTTTGGTCTCGCTTTTGTGCCAGACTGAGATCTTTCTGATCATATTTCGGTACAAACTTTGAACAGACCACTTCCTTCTTGAATACTTTGCTCAGTTCAGTTTTTCATTGATGTGTCAGTTCCAGCTTCTGTGGATGAAATTGATAGCAAAGCTTTGCTTGTTTTAACTGGTTGGCGGTTGTCATGCATGACCTGCTACCTGTTTGCCACTTGGTCTGAGCTGGTTTTGTCTGCATACCAGCTCCCAGTCAGGGTTTGTGTTGCACACCTTCAGGTGTATTCTGCTGGAAATAGGTTTATCCATGGTCTGCAAACAATCACACCAGATATATTATCATTAGTGTCAGGGAACTAAGACATGCAGATGAACAGCAAACTTTTTCAGAATAGCACATCATCCTGTTCCATCAATTGGGCATGATGGGCCTGTCGTCCAGAGTTCACAGAACAACTTACAGTGAGCCAGATCTCAGCTGGTTAAATGCAGCAATTCTTGGCTCTGCCTTTTCTTTTCCATGGTTTCTCTGGCGCAGCTGATTTCTGTAATATAGCCGCGCTATCTTTTGAACTCTTAGATAGGAACCTTCTTGATGAGCCTGATCCTTCCTCTCTGTTTCATAATTTTCCACTTATTGTAAAGGAGTCCTCTGGTGTCTTATTCACAAAGGGATGGTAGGAGAAGATTTTTAAAATTTTAAGTTTCAGTAAAACCATTTTGAAACTATTAGCTATTCTTCTCTTGAAATAATTCCTAATAGATTCTTCCCTTAGAGCGTTTGCAAATAGAGAACTGATAAATTACCCAAGGTTTTCTCCAAATTTAATTATTTCAAGGGATTGGTATAGAGGGTCCTCATGTCTCATCACTCCTGTGACACTGAAAGTGCCTTACTTTAACAGTACTTTGAACGTCAGTTTCCTTTCTAAAGAATTTAACAGAGAACACGTTGCCCGCATATCTACCAAGAAATTCAAACATCGATCGTCTTTTCCCAGCTTGGCACAGATCAAAGGCTCTGCTTGGGATAGAAGCCTTCGGTCCGGTCTTCTGAATTCTGATTCTAAGATTCTGATTTCTGTTCGCAGAAGCCATTTGGGGGAGCTGAGATCTCTTTTCCAGCTGGGACAATCTTTTTCCAATGTCTCCTTTTCTATCTTACATATAAGGCAACATTGGTCTTTGTCTGACCTTAAAGAAAGTACTCCTAGATATGTTTTTTCTTGGCTACCTCTCTTGTTGGAATGTTTATCCTTGTCGTTGGAATCCTCTGTTTCGACATGCTTTTCCAGGCTAACATCTAACAATGTACTCATGTCCTGTACGCCCTTTAACTTTCTGAAGTTTTTCTCCTTTATATACTGTAGCCTGACCTATAAGATAAGACAATGAATTTTCCCTCAGTTGACTCAGGATCAACTGTTTGTGTAAATTTAATCGCAGCAATCCTTAACCTTTCTAGAAAAATAAGTGGGGGATCAATACTGAGCCATGCTATTATTGTTTATGGTCTATTTGACCAATTTACGCGGGTGGGACACCGTTACCAATGGTCTGGAGTACCGTACACTAAATCGAGGTCTCCGATACACATTTTACCTCATTATATATCTCGCACTATTTCAGTCTCGCGTAGAGAGATTTTGGGTTCAGCTGGATCATAATTGGGAAGATTTCAGCAGTGGTACCCTTGAAGTGTTCCACTTGCTTATTTTTGACCTCTACAGAATTTATGAATAGCCTTTGTGAACCATCCCTTCTTTCCCGTGGGGTTACGCAATGTGTCCATCTGTCCCCGTGTGAAAAATAAAAGGTATTTGCTACTGAAGGCAGGGACCCCCCTTGGAGTGGTGGATATGACTCCCGCTTCCCTCCGATTATTAATTATAGCTTGAAAAAAAAAGAATCACAGGCTTTCAGCAGGAATGAGGGAAAAAGGGAATAACATTTTTAATAATATATATATATATATCCAAGGTGAAAACAAGTAACAATAATATAGCAACAACACAGCCCCCACGTCCAAACATTAGTGACAGCCTTATAGAAAACAGTCTCTTCTTGGCGAGGTTACAGTTTTGTTAGGCAGCGGCGCAGCTGGCCCCACAGCTGAGCAGGGAGGGTGCGACGACTCCTCGGAGATCTGCAGGGGACGTGGCTGGTGCGGGTCCTGCTAGCCAAGATCTCCCGCGGCTGGATGACGATACAAAATGGCAGAGGCTGGATGGAGAAGAATGTTTCTCTGCAAAACTCACAGCGGAAAACGCCGGTGCTCTTCTGGACAGCAAAAGAAAACCAGGACCTCAAAAGAGACAAGCAGGAAAATCCCGTGGCCGCGAGATGGGACGGAGCAGAAGTTCACCCTCCTGAAAGCTGGAGTCCTTAGGCCAAAGGCACCGCAGAAGCAAGCACGGGGCCCCCAGCAGGACCGCCACTCTCCGCAAAAATTGCGCGAAGAAGAAAAAAAAAAAACAAAAAACCAAAACTCCCCAATCCCCCGCCCACCAACACAAAAGCTGTCCCTTCTGGGGCGTGGACATTCAGGTGTGGCCATTAGGTTCATTGTATTTTTTAAACACCCAGCAATTAAAAGGTGATGGGCCATTACATACCCAGCACACAAAATGGGAGAAGAAAAAAAAATTCCCAAAGTGAACCAAAAGGAGAGGAATTATAAACCACAACATTATCCACCCCGAATTTTTTTTCCTTCCCAGTACATTTGTTATACCTAAATGGTATCACATATCTGTATGCCCTATATGCATCAATCCCGACTATATAACTATATAACTACATAATTATATAACTATATACATATATAATTCAGTAGCGTGGCATTCAATCAAAGCAGTGGTATGGCAGATAATCTAAACATCACAAAGGTCCCTCACCCCAAAGTCAAAATTCCCCTGAGGTACACAGTGGGTTTGCCCATCCCCTGCAGTCAACCCACCATGTGTATCCTGGTCCCTGAGCAAACGACAACTCCTTGGATGGTTTGTCCTTTCTTGGAGGCGGGATTGATCCAAACGGCTGTTTTTCCCAAACAAGTCCCCCCTGCACATGCACTACGGGAACTTTAACATCTCCCATCTGTGGTGTGCAAGGCTCAGATCGGGCAGGCCGGCTTCGGTTGGTGGAGCCTCGGGTGTTAACTAACCAGTGGCTTTTGGCCAGCTGCTTCTCCCAGTTCTTTTGAAAGTATACCCCCGCCAGTGCCTTCAAGGTGGTTCAATGGAGTCAGATTGCACCGTCTACTTTGCCAGCAGCAGGTGCATGTAGGGATTATGGTTACACCCAACTCAAGCCATGGTTTCCCCTAGCCCAGGTGTTAATGTTAAGGCCTTAGCTTCTTGAAAGGGTCCCGTTGTCAGACTCAGTTCTTCTCTGGGGTACCATGCCTCCAAAGGACGACTGTGTTTCAAAGGCCCAGGATGGTGCTACGGGCAGTGGCATGGGCACATGGGGTAGGTCTCCAACCATCCAGTGGTTGGCTTCTTACCATCTGTGAGTACATGTTGATGGGGAAAA